>JACXGI010001814.1:63288-84433 GCA_016801175.1 Esox masquinongy
TATATATATATATATATATATATAATATTGATATAATATTATATATATAAAGTATTTATTCAGTACAGGTTAATTCTCTTTACAGTGTATTTAATGAAACCCAAGAGCACAACAATAACATTACAACCTTTTTGGCATCTTGAGTAGCTAATGTTTATTTTGCTAGCTACTACTAAACTAACATGGCTAGCTCTTTGGTGTGGTTGTTTTGGGCTTGAGTTAAACATGTATTATTTTCCATTTTTTGCTTTTAACCATTAACTAGTTAGCTTTTTGGAAGAAAACATTAGGAATATTCAGTCAAATGTGAGCTGTGGGAGTGCACTGTCTCTCCACACATTTAATAATAATTTAAATTTTGTGCATCAAACCACTGCGAGGTTGAGCTCCATTATTGAGCTTTTTTCTGACCTATAATAATTTACATATAATAAATAACTCTTGTCCATTACATCCAGTCTCTTCCTGCAATGTAACGTAACAAAGGAGAAACTGACAACCTAGTGGTGCTAAACTAATGGAATATTCCTAGCTACTCTGGTAACATTATCAAAGCGAATGAGTTAAAATGAAGCAGTGATTGCCTCGTTCTGTCCTGGGTTGGTGCACCATGATACAGCACAGTTACTGCTGCACCCTTCGCTGTCCCACAGGGTTTGAAAATAAATGTCCATTAATTACAATCAATCCACAGTCCTACACTACATAACATCAGTTGATGATAATTCTATCATCAGCAAATGTTGTTCGTAATAATTAAATTACACCATTTAAAAAATATCATATGCATTTTATATTCCTTTTACAATTCCGTTCACAAAAAAGTTGGGACGCTGTGTAAAATGGAAATTAAAACAGAATGCAAAGATGTGCAAATAATTTAAATATTATATTATCTATATTCAATAGAAAATACAATAGAAAATAGAACAAAGAAAACAGATAAAATTAAAAAAATGTTTTTTATTTAAGCCCACTTAAATTTTTATGCCAGTAACACATTTCAAAAAAGTTGGGACAGGGGCAACAAAAGACTAGAAAAGTTGTGCACTACAAAAAAAAACCTGGTGGAACATCTCATAACTAATTAGGTTAATTGGCAACAGGTCAGTAACATGATTGGTTATAAAAAGAGCATCCCAGAGAGGATGAGTCTTTCAGAGGTAAAGATGGGGAGGGGTTTACCACTCTATGAAAGACTGCACGGGCAAATAGTGCAACAATTTAAGAATAATTTTTCTCAACTTAAAATTGCAAAGGGTTTGGGGATCTCATCGTCTTCAGCACATAATGTCATTTAAAGATTTAGAGAATCCGGAGAAATCTCTGTATGCAAGGGACAAGGCCGAAAACCAATATTGAATGGCCATGATTTTCAGGATCTCAGGCGGCACTGTATTAAAAACATATGATTCTGTAGTGGAAATCACTGCATGGGCTCAGAAACACTTCCGAAAACCATTGTCTGTGAACACAGTACGTCGCTGCATCCACAAATGCTAGTTAAAACTCTACCATGCAAAGAAGACAACCAGATATAAACAAGATCCAGAAACACTGTCGCCTTCTCTGGGCTCGAGCTCATTTAAGATGGAATGAGGTGAAGTGGAAAACTGTCCTGTGGTCTGACGAATCAAAATTTGAAATTATTTTTGGGAATCATGGATGCCACATCCTCTGGGCTTAAAAGGAAAGGGACCATCCGGCTTCTTATCAGCACACAGTTCAAAAGCCAACATCCATGATGGTATGGGGGTGCATTAGTGCACATGGCATGGGTGACTTGCACATCTGTGAAGGCACCATTAATGCTGAACAATATACAGTACACAGGGTTTGGAGCTGCCATCCAGACATCTTTTTCAGGGAAGGCCTTGCTTATTTCAGCAAGAAAATGCCAAACCACATTCTGATTGTGTTACAACAGCATGGATCCGTAGTAAAAGAGTCTGGGCGCTAAACTGGACCTGTCACCCATTGATAACATTTGGCGCATTATGAAACGAAAAATACGACAAAGACCCGAACTGTTGAACAGCTGAAATCCTACATCAAGCAAGAATGGGAATCTATCCATTTCACTTTCAAAACTACAGCAATTGGGCTCCTCAGTTCCGAAATACTTACAGTGTTGTTAAAAGCAGAGGAGATGCAACACAGTAATAAACATGCCCCTGTCCTAACCCGTGTTGCTGGCATCAAATTCAAAATGGGCATATCTTTTTTTAAAACAATAAAATTTCTCTGGTTCAACATTTGTTATGTTGTCTTTGTAATATCTTCAATTAAATATAGGGATTAAGTGATTTGCACATCATTACATTCTGTTTTAATGGGGTTGTAAGTAAAATCCAGAAATGCATGTCGACTGCTTCTGAATCCAAATAGACTGGCTTGCATTTCTTCCGGACTAACATGGCAGCCACTTCAGGAACTTTGTGGGATTATGAGATTGCCCCTCCAGTAATTTAATGTGATCTCTATGGTCCCACACACTTGTCCACATTTAAAAAGCTAGATGTCTTCTAAGCATCTCTTGGTTCTCACTAGAGTAGTATTTTTTTAGTAGTGTTTTACTACTTCATTTAGTCCACGAGTGTTTAAAGGGAAATTTCACTTTTACTCTATGTATCTCTATGTATTTGTACGTTTGTTAAAATTATATTTACATACAGTACTAGTAAAATGTTTGGACACACCCTTTCACTTGAATTTTGTGAAACACTACACTTCCACTATTTCTGTAGATATTTTAAGGACATTTTTGGAAATAGTTATGTAAATATTCTACATATTGCTCCTTTAAATACTCATCAATGGATATGTTAACAATGACTGGCATTGATACTTTATGAACCAGAATCTTTGAGAAGGTTAGCTTTGATTAGCTTTGATTTGGAACTTATGCTAATGAACATAAGCAGTTAAGGTTTTTACGTGAAAATGGATAGTAGGCCTACTTCAATAATCAGCTTGTTATCTAATCATTGTTGTGCATGTAACGGTATGTAAACATACTCATTTTGAGGGTTCACTTCCTGTTCTTGTGTTGAAGCCAGTGCTGCGTCTAGCCTGGGGAGATTTGGTCAGGGCCCCCCTCCATCATATCACAAGCACAGGTCTTTATTAATTGTAATCAAAGTATAATTTGTATTGAGTTTGTGTAAACTTCTTTTCCATGTAGAAATGGTACCGGTAGCAAACAGTGAATGCAGTTCTATATTTTGATGAACACTTGGAAAAACTCTTTGTTATTATAATAGTTGCTAATCCCACCCAACTGACAACCAACATACAACTTCATAGAAAATACATGTGAAAAAAGAGGGAGTAAAAAAAATCACGTTGTGACCTGTGAAGGTTGTTGTGAGACATCACATGAAGCGTTAGAAATTACTGTTCTAAATGCGGTTATCTCTGTGGATTAATCCTCTGTAAGTCTGGGAGCTTGTTGGGTCAGGTGGACACAGTTGACTGGTGCCTTGCAAGGAGACTCTTGGGTTGGTTACTCACCTTATGGCACTTACAACAGTAGCATACGGTACTGGGATTTACAGTTTTTTAAAAAGCTGAGTGTGAAAAGGTTTCACACGGTCCTAAAGAATACCTTAGAGCATTTTTCATAGGCAGTTTGAGTTCATTACCTTCTCATTATTCAACATTGCAATAACGTTTTGCAGCGATTGTTCAATTGAATTACAGACCTATCTATATCCTGTATTGACTGGGGTACTAAAATACGATAATATGAACTTGATATGATGAATATTTTGGATTTTCCCTTCCGTTTTTCCATAGGTGTTACAGGGTGCCTGTACACTACCGTTCACTTAGAAATGTCTTTGTTTTTGAAAGAAAAGCACATTTTTTGTCCCTTATAATTAAATAAATTTGATCAGAAATACAGTGTTGACATTGTTACTGTTGTAAATGACAATTGTAGCTGGACACGGCAGATTTGTAATGGAATATCTACATAGGCGTACAGAGGCCCATTATCAGGAACCCTCACTCTTGTATTCCAATGGCATGTTGTGTTTTCTAATCCAAATAATTTTAAAAGGCTAATTGATCATTAGAAAATCCTTTTACGATTATGTTAGCACCACTGATAACTGTTGTGCTGATTGAAGAAGCAATACAACTGGCCTACTTTTGATGTTATTTTAATGAACAAAAAATGTACTTTTCTTTCAAAAACAAATACATTTCTAAGTGACCCCAAACTTTTGAATGGTAGTGTATGTTCAGTTTGTAATTTGCATGCATAGAATAAAAAACTGGAAATTCCCTCTCCTAGTCATTGCCCAGCATTTTGGCAAATATGACATTAAATAGCTCATGTTTTGACATGCATCTATTGCAAAACAAAATGTGTGAAGAATATGACTTACTCCAAGTGGAAATTAACCCACTGATCCCTGTTAATCAATTAACTTGAATTAACTTAAATTACCCATGCTGTGGCTAAAAGTGATCCACAATTAATGTATTGTTTACTTGAGCCCAGATTCTGTCGTTTTTTCTCCCAAGAACTGTTATAATATTTTTGAAAAGTTTTCCACTTTGAATCCCAAAACCTTTATTTTATAATTATAGTAATCACACATCATGCTGTGCTGCTGTATTTGTGGTATTATGTTGATATTAAGGGATTATTAGACTCACAATTCACCTCAAAAATTTGGTCTTGATACAGAATTTGTCTAATGATTATTAGCTCTTTGGTTGCGATACTGAAGTTGTCTATAATTCATTATTTGCTGTTTAATGATATATGGCAAATGTCTTTTGAGGTAAACAAAGATGGATTTGTTAAATATTATTGCTGTATTAGTATTCTGACTACCCTTTTTGAGACCCTATGCTTAAATCCTTTATTAAAATTATTATTATTATTATTATAAATGCTCATATATTTTTATTAAAGTCCTCAAACTGTAAATGCTAAATTCAAATGTAGCGAAAGAAAAATTAGTTTTCAGCACCTTTCAGGAACTAGAAAATATTTAAAAACTGAGTATTTAAAAACTGAATTAACTGGAATAATAAACTTCTATCCTAAAAACAACATTTGTGGCATCGAGTCAGAAAATATGTTGTCCTGCGATAGTGTTAAAACATTATTTAAAATGTCAAAAGGATAATGTCAATCATCCAGTGTCGAAATCATCTTGTAAGACTAATTGAGTGTGTCCCAATGAATGTACAGTAGGGTTTGAGCTTTGATTTAGCTCAGTGGTTGTATGCATCAGCCAATGGTTGGATGCTTCGTCATCGACTGCGTCACCGACTGACAGAGGGATTTCGCCGAATCTGGGTATTTTGCAAAGTGTAGAAGTTGATTGCTTTCGCTTTAGAACCTGTCTGCCTCCTGGACGCTAGCCAGGTGCCCCACTGAAAGCCCACGTCGCAGTCTGCATAAAACAAAAGTGACGTAACTAAGCAGGTGAAGTAGGATTCTGTTATCACATGCAAAAGCGATTAATTTTGACAAAAAAAGCTTAATATCTACCATCCCAAATAAAACTATTATCAAATGAAAACGTATTTCCTATGATTCAGTCATTATTAAAAAAGAAATGTTTATGGACAGTGCAACACACTGCATTGTTGACAACTTAATTGAGCGACGCATATTACAGTTTCATTTGAAAAGGGTGTTCCATACCATTTTGCCGTACCTTAAATAATTGAACAACTGAAAAGATTAGCAGTCACTATTGAACGTTGGATGATGACCAGCACTCTTGTCGGAATAACTATGAGAAATATGAGTGGCTGTTTAATTTGCTGAACCATCTTCGTAAATAGTCATGATTAGTGATGGCCATACGACGCTTCATTACCGTTGTTCTAGCAGCAGGATATTATGCTAGCAGCGCTAAATGAGAATTTATTTTTCAAAATGAAGGCCATCATTGAAATATATGAGGCAATCTAGTCTGTACATTTTATGTTTAATGTGCCGCTCCAATATTGTTCGTGTCTGTTCTTTTTTACAGACTATATTGTTAACTATATTGCCTTATAAATTTCAATGATGGCTTTTTTTGTGAAAAAGAAAATCTTAGTGCTGCCAGCATAATATCCTGCTGCTAAAAAAACGCTAATGAAGCCTCGTTTGGCCATCACTAGTCACGGTCGTTGTTTCAGTTCAACTCCAACATCGTATGTCTTATCTACTGTTTTTAAGTAAAGATTTCTATTGTGACACTACTCGTGCACTCTAAATTTAAATAATTTGCAAATACATTGTTAGTCTGTCTTTTAAAATGTGAAAAAAACATTTAATCTTTCCATTCAAATGAAACAATATATTAATGTATTCAATGTATTCACCTTTCAACGCACTCCCATGAAAGGTGGAAGTTCAGTTAAAAATCTATTTGTATGTTTATTCATAACAATGATGTCATTGTTAACATCTGGGCTGAGAAGTGACGATAAGGACGCCCATTTCAGATCACATTATTCGCAGTAGACCTACTCTTATGTAAACTGATTTGTGTGGTGATACCAGGACAGTGAGAACCACACCAAGCGGGGACACAATGGAGTAATAATGTTTCATGGTGGTGTCAGAGAGTATAAAAGAGAACACATCGGTACATATCGCCTGTCCATCCATTCCTAACCCTAAGCTCCAGTAGCAGATGCTCTGCAGGTTATTAGGCTCAATGCTTAAACCTGCCATCCGGAGGGCCATGTGAGTATTAGGCATGAACCAACTCCCTGGGAACCGAACAGCACAAACTAGGTTAATACACATAGGCCTATTGTATGTTACAAAATGGTTGTGTAACTCATGTCCCCGTTTCTCCAAGGCAAGGAACAGGGTTAACAGATATTCAGTATTTTAATTAGGAATCTTAACTAACGGTTACATGTAGCTTTGAACAGTAAGGTTAACGACCGCCTGTACTTTCTTTTTTTTACATTTGCTTTTGAGGTATTTAGCATACATATTCATTCTTATTCAACCCAGCCCCCCATAGAAACCAAAGCCAGAAGCATTGCAAGCGCCATTCTCTACCAACTGAGCTTCACTGGACCCCCACCAGCTACAGCATGGATGGATAACCCTTGACCTTGGTTTAGTTTGCCCCAAATTGTTCCTCAAGACTTTCTGCTCCTAGAAATCTAGCATTTCACCTTTCCTTTCAAAGCTAATATTTACTTGGATTGTCATGAATTCCTATTCTCTTGTTCTGTTTTGCAAGGATACAGTACTCTTGATTATCGTATTACAGTTGATCTGACGCATCATGCTCATTTGCTAATTTTTGCAAGACTGTTGTTGCAAAGGGTGGTATTGAAGTTATTTGCTCATTTCACAGCATGGATTCATTGAAATGGTCAATAACAACATTATCCAAGGCCAATCTCTTCAACACCTGACTCTCAAAACTAACCAGTGCTTCTGCAGATATGCGTGATTGAAGACTATAAAGTCAATGTCATATAGAACTTATAATAGGATCCTGTTAAGAGGTTAATGGTAAGGGCATGTTCCATTTTGGAACAATGGTGTGTGTGTATATAGATACTCTATATGTCAAATGGTAAAGACTGGTTCCAATGTTCTTATACAGTCTGATATTTGGCTTTGTGCATTCCAACACACCTTGTTATCCCAGCATGTTGTAAAACGTTTCCCATACTATACATCGATACATTTTATTTAAATAATTATTCGCAAAGGTCTTTCTTATTTTAGACAATAAAACTTACTGCTTGCTAGGGTATAATCATGTCCCATAAATTCGAATGAGACATTACAAAGCAGTATGCGTTCCAAAATGTAATTCCTCAAACAGTTGTCTTGTATATGTCCTCTGAAGAACTGTTGGCTTTAGATTAGGGGAGCTGCACCTGTAGAGTTTATTAGCTTTGTGTTGGCAACGCCCTGAGCCGCCATGTCTTCCCTCCTGTAGAACAACCTGTACATTCTATATGGAGCATTTGGAAACTGGCTTGCCTATTGACATGACTTCTTTTCTTTAATGTGTTACATATGGTCTTGGCTGCTTTTCTTATGTTACATATTGTCTTGGTTGCTTTTCTTTAATATGTTACATACTGCGTTGTCAATAACTAGCATTTCCTAGGATGCTATACTTTTAGTTATACATATGTGATTTTTGTGTGACTTCATAAGTGCTTTCTCTTTTTCTTTCTCTCCTTTGAAGGCAAGCTCTGGTGACGATGAGAACAAGCTGACGGTATGTTTATGTCTTGTTGTGACATCATGATCTGTACATTGTTGTGCCTTTTTGAATACCCAGCGTTTATTAAGCATTGAATTTAAGCTAACTTGCTTAAAAAACGACTTGACCACTGCCTTGCAGCCGTGGTTTCAAGCTATGTGTTGGAACTGTAGAGGAACTAGTATTGAAGCTACAGATGAGTGGGTGTCGAGATGATAAAGCAGCCTGTGCCCCGGTCTACTGCAGGCCAAGCCCCGTCTCCAGAGAGGAGGGTCTTCTGCCTCTCTCCACAACACCCTGATGAGGAACAGCATCTTCCAGCTCATGATTCACACCCTGGATCCCCTCAGTGAGGGTGAGGGTGAGGGAATGGGGGGTAAAACTATGGGTTTTTTGACACACCTTCCATATAGACACACTTTCAATATGTTTACCTAGTGTATTTGTTTGAATCTGTTTCAGTGTTTAGATGCATTTCATTATTTCCCATTAAAGGAGAAGTTTACCAATTTTTGCATGTTTTCTGCTCAGTGTTTCTGGGCCCCACACAGTGAATTGTTCCCCTATAAAATCTGTCCAGACACATTAGAATGACATTCTGATCCAAAAAGTCTTGGTTTTATAAAACACAATTTCCTATTGCAATGTAGTCAGTGGCAAAAAGTGTGAAACATTCTGACCAACCAATTTGACAAACACATCGGGAGAACAACTATTAGAACAGAAAAATAAAATAAAATAAAGAAATGTAAAAATTGACCAACTTCCCTCCAATGGAAACACAAAGTGAAATATTTAAAATGTTTTATTTTCAGTTTCCATTGGTGGGGATTCAGTAGCTAGGTTGATATCAGTCAGATATATCACTGAGATTACGTTCCAACGGATGTGTTTCAGGGCGCTTCAAAGAGAAGGCTTCCATTCTTCACAAGATGGCTAAACAGAAATGTCAAGATGGTGGGGATGGTGAAAAACCCAACGGTGTGGCAGGTGGCTTTTACATTTTCAATAGTTTTTAATAAAAATTTTTAAAGACGTTATATATTATATTCTACATATTGCATTACATCCTTCAGTGCCTTTGGCATCCTCTATTGGACAATTCCAAACAAAGGTAAAAAAAAATGGATGTCATAATCTTTTGGAAGAAATGGGTTTAAAAAAAGTATTCATTAAGGTCTTTATTTTAATTTAATTCATTTCAATTTAATAGTGAAAATGTATGAATATTTGTCTATTTCAGGCTCATCCACTCATCCAGAGGGTGTAATATCTATAACGATCATTTGTCGACACAAATAATAATGAAACGTGTAGTTTAAAAGTGATGCATCTTTTTCCAAATGATTTTTCGTGTTTTATCTAAGACTTTCTGCTCAAAGACTTTTGGTTATATTTTCAGTCTTGCCAAAAAGCTTTATTTGCTTTTACTTCATCATGATCATCCATCACAATTTTTATTTAGATTTTTGAAACATCATCAAATGTCCATGAAGCTAGAATCACCCTCTGTCAAATCTGACTACTGGCTTCTTTCTTTGTCCCTTTAAGGAGACAAAAACATCCCCAACAGTTCCAACGTAACAGTGGAAGTCACGTCACCTGCAAACGGCAACATCGGACCGGTAGGCATTGTCTTCCAAATCAACTGAAATCAATGACATGATGTTTTGAGTGGAACTAGATCAGCGACATAACGTTTAGAGTGGAACTAGATCAGCGACATAATGTTTAGATTGGAACTAGATCAGAGACATAATGTTTAGAGTGGAACTAGATCAGCGACATAACGTTTAGAGTGGAACTAGATCAGCTACATAACGTTTTGATTGGAACTAGATCAGAAACATTATGTTTAGATTGGAACTAGATCAGAGACATAACATTTAAAGTAGAACTTGATCAGAGACATAATGTTCTGGTGCTCAAATGAGAAAAGAAATCCAGTAAATTATAAAAATAATTTGTCGTAAGTGCCCTTGACAAACGTCTATAGTAAAGCTGTTTGGCAGCAGTATGAGAAGTTTAATAGGCCTAACATTAGTAGGTGTACTAGTGACATTGGCATGGCAGCATCAAGTAAGTAATAAGTAATACAGTGATGATCTAGGTCCGACAGCAGCTAGTAGTGATGCCTTGTAACTGCTGTTGAGAATTTTTATAGCCTTATACAAGCTTCTGTACATCATGGTAGATACAACTTCCTTAAATAATTGGCAAATTGTATTACAAAGCAACATTGCCTATATTTTCGACATTGGAAATCAGATACTGATAGTAAGATTTTACACAGTGGTAGAGGGTTCTCGGCTATGCCCTGCACCCATGGAGTGAAATCAAATCTCCGCCCAACGGGGGTGCTATGTTTTGGTTATGAATGCCACTGGGACTGGTTCACTTGTTTGCATTGATGATTTAACTGCTGACCTGCAGCAAGAAAATAACCCCAAACATACTGCAAAAGCATCTAAGGATATGTTCAGGGCCAAAACATTTAATGGTCTTGACCAGCCAAATCAATCAATCAAATTTATTTATAAAGCCTTTTTACATCAGCAGTTGTCACAAAGTGCTTTTACAAAACCCCCTGCCTGAAATCCAAAGGAGCATGCAACAACATTGTTGATGCACAGTGGCTAGGAAGAACTCCCAAAAAGGGGCCAAACCTTAGGAAGAAACCTAGAGAGGAACCAGACTCAGAGGGGTGACCAGTCCTCTTCTGGCTGTGCCGGGTAAACATTTTAAGAGTACTAATTTTAGCAATTAATAAATACATGTGGGCTGTGTCCAGAGTCTACAAAACATAATACAGGTCATAAGCATGACCAGAGGGACAGGGACAATCCGGGAGGGGAGGAATGGTCAGCAGAGTGGCAGCTGGAATCGTCAGGTATCATCTTGATCTGCAACACAACCAAGAGGACTTTAGACAGGGACAGCAACGAGTCTTTCGAGCCTGGTACTCCTGAGGTATGGTCCAAGACCTCATGTCCTCCTAAGTTTAAACAGAGCAGGAGACAGGGAATATCTAGAGAATGCATTCCTTAGATTAATAAGGATTGAGAAGGAGAACTATCCCTAACCCCTGGAACAATCATATAGCAGAGTGAAACCTTGCGACTGAGACAGTCACTCAACCTGAATCCAGTTGAGCATGCTTTTCACTTGCTGAAGACAAAAATTCCTAGAAGGTTCATGATTTATGGATGTAAATTCCCTCAAATTAAAGCTACCAGTCTGCTCTTTAACATCTTAGTCATAGTTTAATTTCATATCCATTGTGCTGGAGTACTGAATCAAAACAAAAAATATGTATTGCACTGTATATTTGTGTTTTTTTATGTTTAGACTTTAACATGAAGTACATAAAAACCTATTTGTTTGTATGGACATAATATGGCTTGTGTACATGGCATTTTATTTTGAGAAACATGGGGGTCTCTGGTTTGATTGATGGCCTGGCTGGGTGAGGGTCTCTGGTTTGATTGATGGCCTGGCTTGGTGGGGGTCTCTGGTTTGATTGATGGCCTGGCTGGGTGGGGGTCTCTGGTTGGATTGATGACCTGGCTGGGTGGGGGTCTCTGGTTTGATTGATGGCCTGGCTGGGTGGGGGTCTCTGGTTTAATTGATGGCCTGGGTGGGGGTCTGTTGGAAAGAAAAGGTTGAAGACCCCGGTTTAACAAGATTGAATATAATACAGTCTCTGTATTTATGTTGTTAGCTGTCTTTTTAACAACCAACCCCAACCCTGCTCGCTGTTTGCCAGGTTGAAGAAGAAGAGGATGAGGATGCTCCTCTGAGTCTGGACTGGCCTGAGACGCCCCGCAAACAATTAACATACATCATTATCTTCCCCATCGTCTTCCCGCTGTGGCTCACTCTCCCCGATGTCAGGAGAGAGGTAACCGGAGCTGCTGTTTTTCTCTGCGTTACAGTTTGGGTTGAAGCCATTGTCGCTTGATTGACTGGTTGGTTAGTTAATTGATTTGTAAATATCTATGATGCTTTAGAAAGACATGTCATGTTTTCGTAAACGCGTCAGCCATGTTGTTCGTCCTTTCTTTCCTTTCAGACGGCCACAAAATTCTTTCCCATAACTTTCATTGGTTCCATCACTTGGATCGCTATATTTTCCTACCTCATGGTGTGGTGGGCTCATCAGGTAAGCCCCTCTCTGACACCTGTCACTTTTTATCGTTTTTAGCCAAGTAAAACAAAGTGGTGCAAGCAGTTGTGTTCAGGAGGTCTTTTGCTTCCAGCCAGGCTGTTAGTGTTATTATCATTTTTCTTATTTGAATAGCCGGCAGAACAGGCAGTAGGATAAATCTTAAACCTAGGCTATCAGCAGGCAAGGTGGGGCAATTACCAGATTGTCTACACCTGTCAAACCCTCTCAGATCTCCACAAATACATAGGGACAGAATTTTCATTAATAGAGCTGACTTGATTATTTGCTCTAGAAGAAAGACAACTATAAAGCCAAGAATGATATCCTCCTCTGCTGATATTTAAACTATCTATCTAATAATCTCTGTCGGACTCTCATTGCCTCAGCTATTGTCGTTTAATCATGGCGGAAGCATGTCTGAGTGTCTGATGTGTGACCATGACTCATAATCCTAAAAAGCTAAGCAACCACTTCCCGTAATTCCACTGGTTAGCTCCGCCGTCAGATCAGCGCTGTATATCTTACTGCAGAGTAAAAGAACCAAACAAAACCAGACCCCTAGCCATAATATCGAGACATTATACCTCAAAACTCTTCTGTCCTGGTTGAAAAATGTTTTGAATGCGTTTTCACTTTCAGGTCGGAGAGACCTTCTGGATTACAGAGGAGATTATGGGATTGACCATATTAGCAGCTGGCACCTCAATCCCTGATCTAATCACCAGTGTCATTGTAGCACGTAAAGGCCTAGGTGACATGGCTGTGTCCAGCTCTGTGGGCTCCAACATCTTCGACATCACTGTTGGGTAAGGCGGTTCAAAAGCACTCGGTGCAATTTCAAATGTTACAGTGTTTTTTACATAGCCGTTGCATGGATGCAGTGTTTTGACTGTGGAAAACCAAGTGTCACCTGTTTTTTTTTTTTTACATAAAAGATAAACATTGGCAAAATTTGTAACATTGTACAAACTGCATTCACATAGAACTATTGAGAAAAAAAAAATCATTTTCTTTGCAGTTTGTAACATTATATTGATGCTTTGCCTCATGAGGTTCACTTTTAAAACTGCTGGCTGAAAAGATACAAAAGCTCTGGAGCGTGTCTTTAACCACATACAGAGTCTAGACAGTGATGCTAAATGTGGTTTCTCTGTTCCTCCATCTACCTTTTCCAGCTTGCCCTTCCCTTGGCTCATCTACGCCCTGTTCAACAACTTCAGGCCGGTGGAGGTGAGCAGTAACGGCTTGTTCTGCGCCATCGTGCTCCTCTTCCTCATGTTGCTCTTCGTCATCATCTCCATCGCCGCCTGCAAGTGGAAGATGAGCAAAGTCCTGGGGGGCGTCATGTTTGTCCTCTACGTCTTCTTCCTGATAACTAGCGTCATGCTGGAAGACAAGATCCTGGTCTGTCCCATTTCCATATGAAGCCCCTTTGTCAACCCCAACTCCCTCCAAACACACCTTCTTTCACGCACACAGTACACACTCGTTCAGATGGTCCCCCTTTTTACAATGGAGATTCCATTGGGAAGAGCGGTAGAGAACGAGACTGACCTGATTCATTTATTTCAAATGTCTGAGCGCAACCGGCAGATAGTACATTGTGAACTTGGACCTGTCGATGAGTGACTGGTTCATGATTCTACTGCCCAATGGAAGGGATTTTTCTCCTCATCACATGATGATCGTATCTGAGAGCATCCATTGGTTGACTCTCTGACCATGGCAATCCCCTCCGTGACGGAAAGTAGGGGGCTCCTGGTGCTCCAATCCAGAAGACTTCATGGCACCATTTGAGAATATGTTTATTTTGAATTAGTCGGGTGTCAAATGCCCAACTGTCAGTGGGATTCAAAAATGTTGATAGCTGTACGAAGTGGAGCACCGGAAAAGGTCCTGCATGTTCGACCAGAAAGTGGAACCAGTCAGAGGCATAATAAGGCATGATGAACATGGTTGGATCCATCAACAGGCAGTTCATACAGCAGTTTGTTCCCTCAGCTTTCACTGAGGAGCTTCAGCGAATCAAGTTCATTTCGCACATGTCCTTTCTGCAAGTGTCTGAATATCGCATGGCTCAAGCGGAAGACTTTAATTTTATTTTTGTAAGTTAGTTTTCAGTGGTATATGTTTGAGACTTGCCGAATTGCAAAACCCAGAAGGTTTCTATTTTTAAATCAAGAATTTGTACAGTTCTGATTTGTTGGAAAACAGGTACATGGTTGTAAAGTTTGGAAGTTTGAAAATTGATATAAATTGAAAATGGTAGCAATAGTAGTGTCTTTCTAATGTTACATTATTTTTTGTTTCTTATCCCCACCCATATTGGCCCACACTTACCTGCCCAGTGTTTTCAGATTTCTGTGACCAACAAAAACAATGTTATAAAGCAACTTTGCAGTGTAGAAATGGAGTTTACACCAGTCATAAAAAATATGCAAATAGACTGCTGATTGGCCAGCCCATCCTTCCCTTGACTGCTGATTAAGCAACTCCTCTGGAGGATGATGTCAAAAAGTCTGTTGAAGTTGGGGTTTTGTTGCTCTCTAATTTAAGTACAAGTACAAATACAAGTATAGGAAAAGTAAATTATTTGTACTTGAGTAAACAAAATATTAACTTTAAAATGTGAGATTTTCACTGGGCAGTTATTTGTTTAAAATCTATTGCCCCAAATGCATGAACATTTTTATGGTTGAAATGTCACTGCACATTTTTTTATCAATAGCAATTCACACAGTAATCAACTCTTGTAAGGTCTATTCTTCATTTAAACCAGTAATGAAAATATTTGTAATATTATATGAGATTGGTGAGTGGGAAATTCAGCATGCTGTATAACAAAAGGAACACACTATATAAACTTTTAGTGTACAATAGCCCCTTTAAAATGTTTAGAGGAAAACATTTAAATGAGGTTGTACACAAAATCAGTTTTTCATGTTTGATATGTGTATACTACAGAATCATATAGGGAACATCTAAATAGTTTAAATATATATATATTTTTTTCTGTTTTCTCTATATAATACAGCAAACAGTAACGGGTATATCTGAAATACATCCTGTTTCAATCAGCTAAAAAGAATAGGGGTTTAAGGTGTTTAAACTGAATGAAGCAAATTAGCATATGAATGACATACTCAGAATACTACTACTTTGTAAAAAAAAAAAAAAAAGGTTTAGGTTGCTTTTCCACTGTAACATCTATCAGAAAATGATGTAATATCAAACTGTTTAGTTGATTCAGCATTGTGGAATTAGCCTTTTTCTAGAGTGCTTAACCTTTGACTGTCAATGGCATACCCTTTTTACGTCAACAATATGCACAGCACCAAATTTAAGTCATTTTCTTATAAACATTGATATAACGAGCCTGATTTCAATGTTTTTCTCCATTGTGTAGATTTAAAAAAAACTTTTTAAGAAATTACATTTATGACCAGTTTGGCAGGTGAAACACCATTTTCAACTTATGTTGCAGTTGAAACAATGTTGAAACATTGTTATACAATCACATACGTAACAATAATTTACTTTCTGAGAGAAAATAGGCAGATTGAGCAAATCTATGACACCAACATAATGGATTTTCCTATTTATGATATTTTATCACTGTATCCCCCTTCATTTTTGTTAAATCCAATGTCACTGTCATTTTTTGGTTCTTTATTAATGTGATTTTTATGTATTCTTACCTTTTGTTCTGTAATTTAAAATCAAAATATGACATCATTCCATCCTGTAAATCAATATTACTTCCACTGTTTTAGGGTTTCAAGTGGACAACAGACCCTTTTAGAATACAGAGAACATCTTATATTTAGACATTCACTTTGCATTAACGTAGCAAAGAACTTTCATAACTAGCGTAATTTCTGATCTTTGTTTTCAATGGATCTTATGGCTGTGTAACATTTATTGTATGGATGAGTAGTAAAGAAAAGCTGTAAATATACAGAACCATATGGGTGGCATATGGTCAAACTAATTAATCATAAACAAAGAGTGGCAGTGCTTTTATATTTCTGTTACACACCATATTTAAGTATGAATCATGTATATGAATCATAATCATGTATGCTTCAATCCTGTATAATGTAAAAATCATATCAGTCATTCTGTATAAAATGTCATATAATAAATTCAACTTTGATCGAAGGGTCTAACTTGCTCTTTAACGACAATTTCCGAATCAAATCACCCAAAACAAAATGAAAACAAAATGATGTTGTTCTCTGCAATTATGTTGGTGTTTTGCTAACATGGCAATTATTATATCGGGAATACAATGCCCATGTTGAGCACTGTTTCTGCTAATATAGCTCCGGAAAAAATTAAGAGACCACTGCACCTTTTCTTTCTTTCCAAAAAAATTCTAATGGCAAGTTTTGAGTGAGGAACAGAAGCGTTCAATTTGCAGTGGTCTCTTAATTTTAACCCTTCTGTTCCTCACTCAAAACCTTCCTTTTCGACTTTTTTGGAAAGGAACAAGGTGTAGTGGTCTCAATTTCTTCCGGAGCTGTAAGCACGTTCATAAATAGAAGTACATAAGCCATAGCGCTACCTGGTGGTTGAAAACAACCACTGCAACCTGTGCAACATTGAGTTGGCAAAGGTTGTTGACCATTGCATTGAAGAATCTCATCAATAGAGCTGCTCTAATGTCAAAGCAACCCCTTTTGTCTTTAATCACATATTCAATTACTGTAGGTTCTACAAGAATGTGAACGCTCTCCTGGATTTCTGTTCTGCCAATATGAGGTATGTTTACATAACTTATTTTTAACAGGAATATCACAAATAATATAACAGTTGCGGAGTGTGATTTTGTATAAAACATGTAAAGATGACAATTATGTTTGGCATTTGTATTTTTGTTTTGCATTTTTGTAGTCAAACAATTATGCAATTTAACAAAAAACAATATCACTTGTAGATTACGTTAGAATGGATACAGTACTGATGGGATATTCTTTTTTTATTAGGCACTTGCAGTCTAGCCTGCAAAAATATTAAGTCAGAAGTATAAAATATGTTCCCTCTCCTGAAACTCAAAACAATAACCTCTGGCTTAGCGGACGTTGCATAAGCCATCATATCGTGGCCTTTAAACTCGTTGTTTTGCATTGTGGTTCCCGTGACACCGTGGTTATAATCGGCTACTGCAGGGTGTTAGCCGGCCGACATCTCAGCACTTCATTTTCTTGCCATAGCTTTCTACAACGTCCGGGGTGATGCTCTCGTCCTCCTCCACGTCCTCTGTGACGGCCTTGCCCACCAGTTGGAAGATGTCCTCGGGGGGAACGCCCTTTGGCTCGCACACCTTCACTCCCAACATCTCCATAGTAAGCACTGTGCCTTTGGGGATCGCCACTTTAGCCACCACAGATTTCCCCAGCTGGAAAACAACAGCATGAATGTATTATATGGGTTCAGATATTCTGTTCAATATTGGTCCAAGCTTTTGGCTACAAACATATAAACATGTTTAAATAATATATATTCCAACTCTGGGGGAAAAACAATCCTAGTCTTAACACTTAACCGACTTGATATAAATATTGCTTATTAAAAGTAACCCACTGCCTTACACATGACAGCAACGGCCTTCTGCATGAAAAAGCATTTGAATAAAGCTCCTGTAAAACAATGAAACTTGCCGATGCAGGAACTAACCTTATCGTGGCACGGCTTCTCACAGGGCAGCATCTGTTTGACGCCCGCCCCCAGAGACCTTTCCACCAGTCGGATGGCTTTCACCAGCTCTGACAGCTCCGACGGTTCCAGAGACGCTTCATGGTCACTTCCCTTCCAGCTCTTGTCCAGGGTCACATGACGCTCGATGACCTTTGCCCCGAGCGCAACTGCTGCCACGGAGATGTGAATCCCAGACTCGTGACCAGAATATCCGATGGGAATATCAGGAAATTCCTTCTGGTATTCCTGTGTGCGAGTAAAGCAAGAGAAAATGTGAGCGAAGGTTGGGAAGGTCGTTTTCCTGGCTAGTGTTTTGTGAACTAATGGGCTTCTTAGCCAAGTTTGACTGTCTTGGAACGTAGCATGCTAGCTAACAATGTAACTGAGCCAGCCAGTCAAACGTCATATCAAACTAAAGTGAACAGGGTCAGGGATGCAGCTAACCAGTGCAACATGCACAAAATCGAGACTTGTCTTGTTAATCTCCATGGATTGTAGTCAAAGAATAGGTCCATACAAGGTGAATAAGATGCACCTTTTTAGGATGACACAATGTTAACAGCCAACTCGGGGATTGAAATTAATCAAAGTACAATGGGCAAGTAAACTGAGCAGTCAAAACTGAGACACTTCATGTTGGCCCTAATGGGAATTTGTATTTCTCTTCACAGATAACAACTTGTACACACGTGTGTGTTTTGTCAAAAATAGTGTTACACCTGGTTCCTCTGTGTGGAAATAGCTACTAAATGTTGGGGTATGTGAGCATAACCTTCAGTCAACAGAAAAACAATATTCCTGAGTGCCTTTCAGAGCTTAATGTCAATCCCTGTAATTTGCATATTTTGTCTGACTGTTCCTTCGTAAACCAATGAAAATGTCTCACTGCGATGACGCGCAGGTTGACGTCTTCGGGCTCTAAAGGGTAGGCACTGGTGCACTGCAGGATGCAGAAACTCTGGTTGTGTTTCTTGACTGTCTGGTAGACTCGTCTCATCGTCTCCATCGACTGCATCCCACTGGACACCACCATGGGGCGTCCTAGTATCACACCAAAACAAACCGGAGATTCATTTCACACAAAAAATGTATGCTTTTCCGTGACGGTTTCGCATTTTTTGTATCGAGTACACCAAACAATCTAACCGGCTCGGAAGCCAAACGTTCAAATTTGCTTAAGTGTTTGAACTTTAATCACTGACCTTTTTGTGCAGTCTTTTCCAGGTAGGGAAAGTTGTTAGTGTCCCCTGAACCGACTTTAAAGAAAGGCACATTAAGCTCATGAAGAAACTCCATCGCCATCTAATCAGAACAATAAAAGAAAATGTTGATACAGGTCATATAAATAATACAAGCCTATTTGGCAGGCATACATCAAATCACCATCAATCTCTTACCTCATCCATTCCAGAAGCGGTGAAGAAGATTCCAACCTCCTTTGCATATTTTTGGAGCTCTCTATATTGTTCATGACTGAACTCAAGGTGTCGCTTGTGCTCTCCGTACGTTTTCCCCCAGGACTGCTTGGAGGTGTACGGACGCTCCAGGGCACGCTTGTTGAACTTGTACTCCAGCTCACTTTTCTGAAACTTGGCACAGTCTGCCCCACAGTCCTGTAAATAAATTGTCAAAATGAGTAGTCACATTGCTTCTAGGTTGTGTTGTCAAAAGCAATGAAGAGGGGACTTTAACAATAACCGATTAAAAAGATGTATTGAGAGCATTCAAACACAATTAACAGGTTCTGAGACAGCCTTTGCCCTACACATTGAAGGACAATTTTATTTTTAACCTAGAAAAAAATAACACCATATATAAATTCTACAGACCCCAATTAACATTTCCCGGGGTACCTGAAGAAAGGACACCACATTTATATATTCTACAGACCCTACTGTATATTCTCAGAATGACTTGTACCTTTGCACATAACGTTTTTTCACGACAGTCCAATATTGTAAACATTACAACATGCATATTTTATTGCATAATTAAGATATACATTTTGCACACATTTTCCACATTGCAATGTTTTAAAATGCTTGTCTTGCAATTGTTATGCCTTTGGCCAGGTCGTCATTGCAAATGAGAATTGGTTCTCCATAAATGGTTAAATAAAGATGAATATAAAATAGAAATTATATAAAAAGTAGGATTTTTTTTATGAAGGTTTACTCATTACCAGTCAATTGCGGCCGTCACCATTTGTACTGCTGGGAGAGTACTAGTCGTGGTCACGTCGCACCAGCGAGTCTCATTTGTCTTAAATTAAACCTGCTGTAGTTTTACAATCATTTTGGCACTGGAATAGATCATTTAGTTTTTCAAACGCAGATGTGCAATGTCATGTATACCGTTCAAAAAAATAAGCAACGTAGGCTACTGCAAGCAAAGTACGGGACTGTCAGGTTTCATTCTGTCGAAATGGTAAGATGCACTTTTACTGCAATTGGCCATTCATTTACTATCAAAACACACGCAATACAACAAGGCTTCTATTCTATAGCAATGGTAGTATTTACACAGTACTACCTATAAAACTGCTGCTAACCGACTGTTACCTTGGCCATCTTGATCATTTTCTTGGCGATATTGATATCTCCCTGGTGGTTCTGTCCAATTTCGGCAATAATGAAACAGGGGTTAGAACCCCCAATCATTCTGCCAGGACAGAGCTCGAACTTCGGAGTCATTTTGAAATTGATGTGGGTGACTGACCGTCAGGTGAGCGCAAATGAGTGGGTTGGGTTCACAGAAGAACCCAAGACAAATGTATAGTGAGAAATAAGGCCGAACAAATATCAGCGTCTTGTAAGCGACATTAAAAAATCACTTCCGGGTCACGAAAATAAGGATTTTTTTCAAAATAAGAGACCAAAATATTACTTGAAAACTGACATAAATAGAGTTTATTAATTGTTAAAGAAAATTTTCCTCTCGAAACATAGAAAACAATTCATGTTTGACCATATTAAAGAGTAAATTCAATAAAAAGTGGGTATTAAAACACGTTCCAGGGGCAAAATTCAGGAAATGCCAATGACTGAATATGGAATAAATATTGCCT
>JACXGI010001815.1:0-45221 GCA_016801175.1 Esox masquinongy
GTTTTTCTGCATCAGTTTTTGATAGAAAGTTTCTGATTTTTGCAATGTTTCGAAGATGAAAATAAGCAACTCTTGAGACATATTTTATATGTTCATCAAAGGAGAGGTCAGGGTCTAGGGTAACGCCGAGGTTTCTTACAGTTTTTTGGGATACAACCATGCAGCCGTCGAGTGTCTGTCTTCGTGAAGATTGTCATATCCAACCCCATAACACAAAGCAGTGCCCAGACTGTAAGCAGATATGTTATTCTGACTTTTGTTATAGACAGAATAAAGGCTTGAAGCTCCACAAAGGTGTGGGTCGTTGGGTTAGCAGGTGTGACCCGAAGAAATACTGTGTGGATTGTGGCTGTCATTACAACGTTAGTATTACCAACTATAGAGTGCACGAGTGCACGGTTAACGTGTGTTCCAATTGTAACGTGGATCTGACTGTTGAAATGAATCAGTGTTTCATAAAACCTTCTAAACCCGAGGACCACAATGAGCGCTACATATTTTATGATTTTGAGACAATTGCCCATCCTGTGAACGGTATACACACTGCAAATTTTGTGTGTGAAATAAGCTTTAATAATGAGAAGTGGTGTTCGGCCGGAGATGGTTGTGTCGCTGCTTTTTTCCCAAAAGTTTAGGCAACCAAAATATGCTGACTACACATTTATAGCACACAACTTGAAAGGTTTCGATGGTTACATCTTGATGCAGTACCTTGCTAACAATGGTATTGGCACGACACTTATTGCTAATGGTAGGAAGCTCATGATTTTTACAGCCACACATTCAATCAGAGATACATTGATAGTCATTGCTTCCAACCGATGAAGCTGGCGGCTTTGCCACGTGCTATGGGTTTTAAGATTTCTAAAAAATGCTACTTTCCTTACAAGTTCAACGTCAAGGAGAATGAGAACTATGTTGGCCCCCATCCGGAACCACAATACTACGATGTCAATACCATGATGGCTAAAGAAAAAGATGAGTTTTTGCAATGGTACGAAACCGTTTCCACAGACACCTTTGTCATGAAGGATGAAATAAAAGCTTTCTGTGTGAATGATGTGGTCTTCTTGAGAGAGGGTATGTGCTCCTGGAGTGTGGTGGTGTTGACCCATTCCGGTCAATTACGATTGCTTCGGCTTGCATGAAAGTAATTTGCAACAGATTCCTCACCAAAGACACAATTGCATTGGTCCCCTGAGACAACTACAGTCATGGTCAGAAGACATTCTCAAACAGCTCAATCCAATGGCTTGCATATCTGGCCTCTGATGAGAATATATCGATACAGCACGCCCTGAACCGGGGTGAAATGAAAATCTGTGCCTACTGTCGTGGAAAAATTTATTTTCTTGCCAAAAGGATGCAATAACTCAGGAGTTAAGTCTAATTTAAATTAGACTTTCAATGAGCAATCATAAAAGCCGAGTTGACCTGCAGGAACAACTGTCTTCCCAACTCCGGACACACACATTTATACAGTGTTATCTTGCGTAACCTTTCTGACCATCCCCTTATGCTAATTCTTGGGCGGATCTTTCTCCCTATCCGCCAGCATTGTTTCGCAACCTTCCAAGATCCAATCCTTGTTAAATATTGGTGGCGGAGGCTCCAATACATTGATTCTCCTGATACATTAATTACTGCAAACAGTGATTAACAGTGATTATATTAATTAATTATATCCTCCTGATACATTGATTACTGTTACCATATTGATTAATTGTATTCTCAGGTGCACATTGATTATACATTCATAAAGGGTGATAGCCCAGAAACACTCCTATGTCAAACCTCTATATATGTCAACCTAAACATTAATTGTATATTCTATATATATTCCCCCCTTTAGGGCTTCCCCAAGCCCCATAATCTAGGCCTGGGAGTGGTGAGTGAGGAGGGGAACTGAGTCCCGGCAAAAAGAGCTGAAATCAACTCCATCAGCTAAAAACAACCCCTTCAGTCAATCACCATCCCAGAGGGTTAGGAAGCCAAACCTCTCCCTCCCTTTTGACTGGGAGGAAGTAAAAGACCTCCCAACCCTGTCGATCAATCAATTAAACATGAGTGTAAGCATGTGCAACTTATTTTCCAGAGCCTTGCGATTGTGTTGTCTCAAATAATTATGCATATAAATGATATACGTGATATATAAAGAAAAATTAGCACATCAGTCACTTGTAATCAGGAATATATATGGGTAACAAAACTTGTAATAAAATCGTCATCTCCAACCATTAATATCCTCGTACTAAGTTGGCTACCAGCCACCTAGGTCCCCTTAACCTTCTTTATATTGGAGCACAATCTTTTTCAGCACATAAAGGGCAATCCCCCCTTTAAGGGCAATCCCCCCTTTAACATAATGCGCAATCATAAGGTTTCTGGGTAATGATATTGTCCATCCGCGAATACTCGTCTGTTGATCTTCTTATAATGCCCCTTACTACAATCTCGACACCAGGTTTGTCTGTAGGGGCAGGGGTAATGTTTCGGGCCTAGTCAATCTTGAAACTCCATCTCCTCATAGCCCTGATTAATCACACTCCCATCTGTCATTGAGCCATTACATATGTCACCGTCCATAATTGGGGCTATCACAGCAATGTTGCTTGCTGAAATAGAAATATGATGATAATATTCCTGGCATGCCCACCCAGCTCCTGGTTTGAGCGACCATTCACATTCTGGATTTCCGTATGGGCAGTCCAAAGGGCCTCCTTTGACGTTGCAGGGGTGTCCGTGCTTATCCGTGTACTGCCCGGGATGACCCTGTAGCGGAATAACTTCAGGGTCACTAGCAGCAGAGTCCATACCTCTTACAGGCATTTGGGATACAACAGTCTTGGTCAAAAATGCTCTAAGGAGAGGAATTACACAGCATGCCACTGCAGCCAACACAACTAATACTATCCCTACCACAATCTCTACTTTGTTAAAATCGCACGCCATTGTCCTAGTGACATCTCCAGCCAATCCCAAGTGTGAGCATCCGAGCCTGCATTATCCTTCACCTCCTTCCTCAGTTGCTTGAGTTTGATCATAGCTTGGGTAAAGGAACCATCCGGGGCAGTATTTTTCGGAATGAAAGTACAACACTGTTCTCCAAACATCACACAAACTCCACCTTTTTCTGCTAAAATCCAGTCAAGTGCCTGCCTATTCTGCCATGTCATCTTACTCGTAGCTTGCAGTTGCTCATCCAGGGCTGTCAGAGCTGCATCTGTATAATTGATAAATCGTTGCTGATTGTAATATATGTAATTGATCCATTCCGCATTTTTGGCTGGTGCTATCCATGGAATTATAGATTCAAAACCTGCACTAATTTCACTCCTTGCTTTAAACTCATTGGGGATTCCTCTTGGCTGACCTATTGCATCGATGATTACCTGTGGATCTGATATGTAAGATCTCTTAAACCGTGGCCTCACTGGTTCCTCCTCGGGTGGCTGTATATCATTTGTTTGTACCCGGATGTGAGGTATTATGGTCACATCTTGGGCCACCCTGACTCTGGCACATGTCCCTGACCAATTGCTTGGTAACACTGAACGCAGCTGCCTTCCTCCACACATCCAAAATATATCTTGGTCCTGCTCCAAATAGATGCTCTGTGTTCCTGCCCTCTGGAACAGAGTAAAGCCATTACCAGTTTGTACCATTGATATCTCACCCCTGTCCAAGACAATTGTCATTTTAAACTTTGGAAAATGTCCAACATCAACAGTTCCTCTCGCCTGAAAACATTCATGTTTACCCAATATCCTCAAACCTGGCGCTGGAAGAGTAACCTCTGCCTTTTCTGAACTTATTTTTACGTCTAATGCCTCACACTCTGATGTTATTGAGAAGTTATACCTCTTCATTTCCGCTTGGATCCGCATGCTTCCCAACCAAACCAAACACGTTACAAAACATGGGTCATGGTAGCTATCATCGACTCCTGCGCGCCATAATCTAAATTTTTCATCTAAACACTCTTCCCAACCTTTCTCAATAGGCACCACTACCATGCCTCCATGTCCTGCTCTTGAAAACATCAAAAAATTATCTACCTTGTGTTGGTTAGCCGTATACTGAGCCCATCTTTACCAGTCATATTTTTCAGCTGCTTCCACATAGTCCCTTTCTACTTCTTTCACTGATTCTATGGTTGCAACCGGGTATGGTTCTGTCTCCTCCATGGCTGCGGGGATTAATACCTACGCAGACGCTGGACCCTCATCCCCTTCCATGGGCACCAACACAAGCGGCTTTTCTATGGCGGGAGCTGGAGTTATTTTAGGGACAACATTTTGTGCCCCCCTCATTGCGGATCCAGGGGTTAAGATTCGCTGGGTCACCATGATTGGTGTCTCTACACTTGCTGAGCCTATGTCATCATGCCACCATTCTATGCGTTGTTTCGTACTCCCACTCAAAAAGTTAATGATAATTAGTTCAAGGAATAACCCTTTTTTACCCTTATCATGTTCAACCACAATCCTCCACTTTCTCCTTGTCCCCATGACCCTGATTTGGCAGGTGCCTCCTGACCAAATTGCCTGACCATACTGAGCATCATCAGTCCAGCTACACAGGTTGTTCTCACTCTGAGTTCTTACCCTAATGGACCTTTGTACCTCATACTTAGTTGTCTCCGGGATCACCACTTCCCTAGCCTCGAGAATATCCTTTGTGCTCACAGCTCTTCTCCTGCGCCTTGTTTCTCTCTCTTGGTCCCACTGTATGTAACTCATAGTCCTTGTAACAGGATCCATCTACAAACTCTTCTTCAGCCCCCAGAATTGGGGTTGAGAGAAGGTCAGGCCTTAGCCTAGTAAACGTCAAGGACTCTGCTACACAATCCAAGGGGAACTCTTTCTGCTGGGTTAACTGTTGTACATCGTTTGATAATTATGTCTGGATATGTCAATAGAGGCAAATAGTCTAACAACCTTGAGTTTGTTACAATGAACTTGCTCTATCATTTCTGCCACCTTGTGATGGGTGTGGGTGATCACTGGTTATCCCATGGTGATAGTTGAAGCCTTATCCCTGATAGCAGGGTGGATATCCCTGTGCTACTGAATCCAGTTTAGTGCTATAATACGCAATGGGTTGTTTCTTCCTGCCACTACAGGTGTCCTGCATCAAAACTGCTGTCGCATATCCCCTGTCTCTATAAGCAACATACAAGAAAAATGGCTTTGTTTGGTCTGGTGTTCCCAGAGCAGATGCAGACTGCATATCCTGTTTTATGGCCTCAAAAGCTGTCAAAGCATCACTGTTCCAACGCAACTTGGCGCTTAACTGCTGCTGTCCAGCGTTTTCCATCAGTTCCCGTAGGGGTGCCACCTTAACTGCATAGTCTTCTATCCAGTCTGAGCTGAACCCTGTCATCCCCAGAAAGGTCATCATTTGCCCTACCGTCTGAGGCAGCGGGGCCTTGCTCACCCCTTCTAGTTGAGCCGGGCTTATGGTTTTTGATTGGTGAGCTACAGTCCTACCCAGATATTCAACTTCTGTTTGGCAATACTGTAACTTTTTCTTGGACACCTTGTGTCCTCTCTCAGCCAATTTCTGCAATACTTTTATGGAGTCTGCATGGCATTGCTCCAACGTGGGAGCACATATCAGCAAGTTGTCTACATACTGTATCAATGTTCCCTCTAAGACAAGTTCCTCCAAATCTGTCTTCAACACCTGGTTGAAAATGTGCGAGGAATGTTTGAAACCCTGGGGTAAGCGTGTGTATCTATATTGCTTCCCACCATAAGTAAAAGCAAACAGGTGTCTACACTCCTCTGCTAAGGGAACACTGAAAAGAAGCCATACAAATCAATCACTGTAAAGTACTTGGCGTTGACTGGGATGTTTGTCAGCAGCGTGTGTGGGTTTGGAACCTATGCCTGACAATCCTGCACAATCTCATTTATTGGTCGTAAATCGTGGACCAGCCTCCACTTCTATTTATCTGCTTTCAGGACGGGGAACAGTGGGGTATTACAGTCACTAACTGTCTCTAGCAACACATAGGCTGCCGCCAGCCCTTCAATGGTTGGCTTGATGCCTGCTTCTGCTTCTGGCTTCATGTAATACTGTCTTTTCCACACAGGCTGAGATCTGGGCTTCACCTGGACATATACTGGGTTTGCTGATTTAACCAGGCCAACATCTGTGTCATGTTGTGACCATACCCGCCCTGAAAATACCTGTTCCATTTCTTTCCTTAACATCTCTTGTTTATCAATAGCTTCCCCTATTTGTACTTGCTGGCCTGTAGTGATCTCCACTTCCTGTGGTTCTCCAATCATTTCTGCAAAACAGAGAACCTTGATTAAATCCTTTTCAGGAGAACAAAGGATAGGGTTGTCTGTTTTTTCCCACTGTACCTGCTTTGCTCGTTTCATCATTGGACCCAGATCCTTAGCTTTGAAACCTTTATTTACCAATAGAGTGACGTGCGGGTCTGACCCAGGCACATCAAACCATTTGGCTATCAATTCCGATCCCTGTGTATCACATATTTCCATTGCTGCCCCTTGTCTCCCTATCACAAAATACTGTGATGTAATAGGAGCTGGCTTGCCATTTACTGTACGTTCAACAGCCACAACTGTTACAAAAATATGTCTTGGTATGGGTCATATTTTAATGTACAATGGTAATCCATCGAGGGCCTTCTAGCCTCCGGCATCTGTGCCCCAATATACTCCCCCCATTTGGAAGTAACTTTCCTGACTCCTTCCTCTATGTCTCCTATCCAGTAGACATTTGCTAAAGATGCCTGTTGCATGATCATCTGCCATTTGATCCCAGTTTCCTCTATTATTATTCCATCTGGTGAGCATTGAATCTGTAGTCCCAATTGACACAATGCGTCTCTTCCCAATAAATTCATTGGGGTGTGTGCCGAAACTAATATGGGAAGTTTAGCCGAGCATCCACTCGTGGCTAGATGTACTGGAGCATTCATGGGTATCAGCTGCGTTTGTCCCGAGAATCCTACTGTCTTAGCATATTTTCCTGACATAGGGAGGTGTGAGGCATAATTTGGACTTACCCAAGAGTAAGTGGTTCCAGTATCTCCCATCATCGGCGTGCCTCTATTGTTTACTTGAACTTGCAGCATTGGTTCTTTATCAATTTGCACTGTTATTGCTGGAAACTGACCCTCCCCTTCAGGATTCTCTGGGCACCCTCAATATCTCTGATTTGGTCCTGTCCAAGGGTTCACAGGACTCTGAGGGGGTTGAGACTGTGGCTGCTGCCATGCTCTATATCAATTATTTGGGTCTTGTTTTGGCCCAGTTCTATCAGGCCATGGGTTTGTGGGACAACTTCCTCTGGTGTGCCCTGCCTGGTTACATCCCCAGACACACCCACTGAGCCACTTGGCCCTCTATACTGATTTCTTAGCCCATTTCCTCGTCCCCTACCCTGCATTGGGGGCTGGGTAAACACATTCACTACTGGTGTGGTGGGTGACTGTGGGGCCTGCGGCTGTTGTGGTGGTTATTGACCTCGTTGGAGGACGGGCGCCATGCTGCTTTCCTCGGTGCCAGTTATAGTGGTCACCGGGGCTTGAGTCTTTTTCTTTTTTGTCAGTTCATCCAGTTGCAGTTGGGTAAGATTTCTCTGGATTTCTTTCCCCTGCTCTGTCATCTTCTTTTAATTTTTTCTGTATCGTTCCACAGCGTGGATAAAATAGTCTCTTCCTTGTGTGGCTTAGATTTCATCAGTGCCACTTCGTCCTCCAACTTAGTCCTTACTGGTGTGGGCAGTGCTTCCACTAGTGCCTTCCTGAACATGAAGGACACTAGATCATCAGTCTCGGGGTCTTTCTCAGTTTCCAGCCTCCACCTCTCCAGCTGCTTCTGCAAATATGCAGCTGGATTTTCTGCCTCCCCCAGTGGTGTTCCTTTCAACATATCAGAGTCTATTACAGCCGGGTACTCTTCCCTTAAGACCCTCCACAGCTGTTGTCGGAATGGGTCAAAGGACTGTCCATCTCCCACGACAGTCCCTATCATTTGTGCCAGACCGCCATCTCTCAGCACCACCTCCATTTTGGTCGTCCCCACCATCAAGGCCTTCAGGTCCCCCACCGCCAGCAGTTTTCCCATCGTCTGTTCTTCCAACATCCTTATCCATTTCCCAGCACCATTATGAAGGTTGGGTAATTTAGCAACCAACCCTTCCAGGTCCTGCATAGCCCAAGGCAGACACTATGGGTTGCCCCCATTTATCAGAATTGGGTGCATCTGTGCGGGCAGTTTATCTTCTAGGGCCTGTGCTTGCATTTGACTTCGCAATCCATATCCTTTTGAGGCCACCTCAATTCCTTTTGCCCCCTCTTCTTCAGCCGCTATTTCTTGATTTACCCTCAACAGTTGCTTCTTAGCCCATTCTGTCATCTTTTGTCTTTCTTCATCTCTCTGCTCATGTGTCTCTTCTAGTTCATTACTAAGTTGTCTAATTATTTTCTCATAGCGGTTACAATCCTCATCCCTTTGTTGCTGCAGCCTTGCAGCCTTTTCTCTCAATTCTTCTTCTTTATTCTGATGAAACCAATCTGCTTCTACCACCTCCTTTCCTGCCTGCCTCTGCTCCCCTTTTCTTGGTTTCAGTATCTCAATACACCCTTTGTAACAATCCACATCTAGTGTAGGTTTTCCCTTCTCCTCTTTATTTTTAGTTGGAGTAGAGGTCTTCACAGGCTTCTTTTCCTCATCTATCTCAATCTCTCCTTCAACTCTCACCGTCCCTGTCACCATGGGACACTGTATCCCTTTATATGGCGGGAGTTATCAGCCCATTTTACCTTTTCCTCTGTCTTCTCCTCATCTTTCTTTAACATGCTCCTGGCTTTGGCTACACTTGCCAGCTGACCTTTACCTTCTTCTAGGAATAATTTAATCACCTCCCTCTCCTTATCTCGCTTCCGCTTCCTTTTTTCTGTGACGTCATTACTTTTGTAATTTTTTATGATAGTGTCCATCTCTTCGCATAACGAGACATCAAATGTCCCTTCTTTTGGCCACTTTGTTGCCATTTTCCTGGTCTTTTTCTCTAAGGCCTCGGAGATAGTCTTAATCTCTTCTCCACACAAGGGAAACCTCTTCATTAAAATTTCAACTGGTGTCCCCGCCATTTTACTTTTTACCTCTATGTTCTAGATTGGAATGCTAAGTACCGTTCTCTGCTCTGCTAAACTCCCTTTTTCCCGGGACTCCCTTCACTTGGCCAGCTCCCCTCCCGGGACGTCTGCCACTTAACTTGGCACGTTCTCTTCTCTAGGACCACTGCCCAGAGCTCCCTTATCTGTCTAAGTGTTTTCAATCAAGCTTGACAACCCCACCACTGGCCTAGAGTTTTCTCTTAACACTACAATCCAGACAAACACAAACAACAATAATCAACTGAAATTTCATTTATTTCACTTTTAACAAATTACAATGTACAAACTCAGTATCACACTCTTCTCCTTTCAAAACCATACACACTCTCTTGGTCTCTGCATTTGCCTAGTGAGGGGTTCATCTAGATTTGGATGACTGGACCACACTCGCCTATCCAGCCACGACAACCAAATCAAACGGGTTTGATCTTGCAAACCCATGACCACTCTCCTTGCTATCACTTCGCCTGTGTCCTCATACCGTTGTTCATACACCTCTTCCTTATATATACTTGTCATAATCAGAGTAACCGAAAAATCTCTCCAAGTCTGGTACGTTCTTTGAACCCATCTATCTTGGAGCCTCCTCCTTTCCAACACCTTTCTATATGTGTATGGTCTGATCATGTATTTTCCCAAAGTCAATTAAAATCACACTTCCTCTCCTGGCCTCTGCCTTTGTTTAATTATGGGTATATCTAATTCTGGATTACTGGACCAAATTCTCTCGCCTGCTACTTCAATCCACGTGACCTGTTTGTCTATCATATGTGCAGACTCCAACCTAACAATATATCTCCAGTGTCTGGATCGCGACAGATAGCCTCTTCTTTTTTAAATACTATTACTGAGATTGTGGTAGCAGTAATGTTATCTCTCAAGGAATATGTGTTTGTAATAATTGGCAGACATAGTCTTCGTTTTTCTGGCAATACTTCAAATAGTGTTCTTGTGCCCATATGGATCAGCAAACCAAATTATCTTCAGTGGTTGCTCTAGCTCTCTAGTTATATGCGTATCCAAACTTGGATAGCTGGACCAGATTCTAATTTCTCCCACCTCAATCCAGACAACCTCCATTCCTGTTGTCCAGGCGGTCTTGTACCTTTGCAACTCTTTTGCTGTAGATATATGCCGAATTACGTTTTCTCTGTCTCTTAGTACAGTTAATGAGAATGTAATGACTGTAATGTTGCTCCCACTTCTTCTATAATTCTGTGAGACTATATTACTGTATAATCGCAGTCTATCCTTCTCAAAGAGTGTTGCTCACAAAATTTTTCCCATTTACCCTTTTTCAATTAGTTATTCACACTCTTATGCCTCTATTCCTCGCTGTGACTATTGGGAGACAATCTAAATATCTTCAGTTCTTCTCTTTTTCACATAGGGATCATTAAACATCTCACAGGGCTGCTCTAACTGTCTACCCATAGGCCCATTTAATTCTGGATGACTTGACCAAACCTTTATCTGACCGACCTCAATCCAAATTACTTCTCAAGTAAATGTCCACGCAGTCGGATATCTATCTAATTATCTTCCGTCCTTCACGCTTTGTATTATATTTTCCCTTTCCCTCAATATGGTTACTTTAAATGTTATGATAGTGATGCTACCTATACGACTTGTGTATCTCCTTGGGGCTAACCGCCCATATATCCTTAATGTATCTTTCTTATCGTGCCTTTTCCTCTTTTCACGCTTCCTAACAGCCAAACCACTCATTCCGCACACATTCACTAATCATATACTTCAGGGCGCCTAGCAACCCTCAACTCACACACTCCTCACAGCCTCACAGGCAATTTTCCAACAACAACTGTCCACACTCACTCTGCATTTATCGGCAGACCAACTTCTTAATCCTTTATTTCATGCATTCATACACTCGTATACAGTCTGTTGACCCTGTCTCTTCCTGGTCTACCGGTGGTCGTCACTCCCCTGGTTTCCAGGTAGCAAAACCTGCAAACCAGGGGAGTGAATACAGAACTGTCCAACACACCCAAACCGCATCCAAACCCTCAGCAGCCCTCTATTGTGCTGGGTTTGTATCCACGGTGCCCTGCAATCCCTGTCCCTTGTGGCCTTCCTTCTATTCAAGGTGGATTGGGGGACGTCCTGCCGAAAGCAGAGCCTTCTAGGCGACCAAACCTAAGGCGGGATTCGACAGACCTCCTTAGTTGCAACTCTCTGACTTATTTACAAATTTATTTACAGGGTGTTAGTAAAAATACACGTTACTTTGAATTCAAGAACTCCATTCTTTCATAATACATAGTTTGTTAATTTGGAGAGGCCTTACGTGGTGTGTGTCTGCCCAGCCTGGAAGGTCAAGTCACACAAACTAAGAAATTTAGAGCAAGAACATGCTTACCTCTTAGCATGGCCACGCGTTGTTTGTGTAACCCGACCCTCAGCGCCTCTGGCAGCCGTCTCACCTGGCCCCGTGCCCAATCTCAGCAGTGCCTCCAAGAATATGTCGTGGAAAAATCTTGCCAAAAGGATGCAACAACTCAAAAAGATGCAATAACTCAGGAGTTTGTGGATTCAAATTAGACTTTCAATAAGCAATCATAAAAGCCGAGTTGACCTGCAGGAACAACTAGCTTGCCAACTCCGGACACACACATTTATACAGTGTTATCATGCATAACCTCTCTGGCCATCCCCTTATGCTAATTCTTGGGCGGATCCTCCCCCCATCTGCCACCATTGTTTCGCAACCTTCCAAGATCTGTTCCTTGTTAAATCTTGGTGGCACAGGCTTCAGGGATTTGTATAAAAATAATAGAGCCATTAGGGCCCTATACATTCATTGTTACTTGATTATCCCCAAACAGTAATTAACAGTGATTATATTCATTCATTATATTCTCCTGATACATTTATTACTGTTACCATATTGATTAATTGTATTCTCAGGTGCACATTGATTATACATTCATAAAGGGTGATAGTCCAGAAACACTCCTATGTCAAACCTCTATATATGTCAACCTAAATATTAATTGTATATTCTATACTATTACGTTGATGGATACGCTGAACGCGATGGTGTGTGCACAGTCATGAATTTCTAGGCTGTTTCTGGCACGGTCACCCAAACTGTCATTGTTCAACAAGCACCAACCCGGTGACAAAGATTCAGTACGGGTTGATGCACCAACAATGGCTGACAAAGCTTGAGGCTTTAAAAAAACAACACAATGTACGGCTCAAGAAGGGGAGACTATTCAGTATAACAACGTTTGTAGTCTTTACCCATTCTGCAACAAGACAAAGACTTATCCGATTGGGCATCCAAACATAATCTTTCGAGATTTCAAACCACTAGACACATACTTTGTTATTGTTAGGGCTACAGTGTGTCCGCCGAAAGGCCTTTATCACCCTGTTTTACCACACAGGGTCGGCGGTAAGATGTTCTTTCCCTTGTGTAGATTATGTGCAGAGTCAGAAAACCAGGCAACTGATTGTTCACATACTGATTCAGAAAGAGCTTTAACTGGTACCTGGGTTTCTATTGAGCTGGTTAAGGCTGTTGAGAAAGGTTATCGCATTGTGAAAATATTTGAAGTCTGGGATTTCACCAGGACATCAGATAATCTTTTTGCAGATTACATGAGAACATTCCTGAAACACAAGCAGGAAGCTAGCAGCTTCCCACCATCAGTGGTTGACAATGATGCTAAAGACCAGTATATCCGTGAATATCATGAAAAGGAGGGTGTGCAGCTTGACAAGGCAAACATAGTTGTAAGCAGTGCTAGGCGATTTGTGGGTAAATTGGCAATGAATAGTCTTTGGAGGAAGATGGGTGAGCGGTCTGACCTCATGAATACAATGATAATTACAGATTTGGAGGGGTTTAGCCGCTATCTTTTTTCCAGTGAAATAGAAGTTGGTCATTTCTCATTCATCTCAGACACATTTGTGATAGTACAGTGGCGTTATACAAAACAGACACCAATCAAACCACATAACGGCAACAATTTTATTGCAGTGTCCACAAAGGCTTATGTTAGACTCGAGTTGTATTCACTCTTGGAGAAGTTGGATAGACGTGTACTCTACACAGACACTGATTCAGTGATCTATGTCACACGCCACGGGGATTGGGTGCCCCCTCTGGGACCATTCTTGGGTGACTTGACCGATGAGTTACCAGATGGTGACAGCATTGCACAATTTGTTAGTGGTGGGCCAAAGGTTACAAAACAGTTAAAGGTCTGACCTGTCTCAAAGCAAAAGGCATTACACTCAACAGCTACAACACAACCATTGTTAATTTGGAGACGCTAACACGACTGGCTGATAACTTTGTACGAGGCGCGGGCGGTGATGATGATCACATCCTTGCTAATGCAGACAATTGCAAGAGATAAAAGAACATTCACACTGAAAAACCGAGTAGTGTCTAAGCATTTCAGAATTGTGTACAACAAGCATGTACTCCTCCCCAATTACAGCACAATACCTTATGGGTCTAATTCACTAAATCACATTCTAGGATGGATAGCGGTTTTGACCCACGACTTCAAGACCCATTCTGCTGCGTCATTAGTGGCCCCAGTAACGGGTAAAACATATTTTGTGAAGATGTTGGATAATGCTGACGTTGTTTTCTTCAAAGAAATTCAGAATATCGTTTGGGTTTATTCATGTTGGCAACCGCTGTATGACGAAATGTTGAAGGTGAGGGAGATTACTTTTATAGAACGTCTACCAACATCACTGTGTGATGAAAATCTGCTACCGATTCAGAAAAACCTTTTAATTATTGATGATTTAGTGAAAAGTGCATCAGAGAGTTTCGAGATGGAGAGAGTTTTCACACAATATTCACACCACCGTAACCTGGGTGAAATTTACCTTGTCCAAAACATATTTGTTAAAGGCAAATCTAGTAGAACTATTAACTTGAACACAAATTACCTCATCTTGTTTAAAAACCCCCGTGACAATCAGCAGATTAGTGTTTTAGGCAGACAGATATACCCCGGTCTTTCTTGGTTCTTCATGGAGAGTTTTAAAGATGCAACACTTCCACCTTTCGATTATTTACTTATTGACTTTAAAGCGACAACACCAGAAGACTACCGTCTGAGAACAGGGTTGTTTTCCGGCGATTGGCCTGTCGTGTATGTTCCTAAGAAATTTTGATCATGTCTAAGCGCATTAGTAGAAATTTACCACTTTTGAAGATGCTATTTAAGGCACCGGCGAGTCAACAAAAAGTTATTTCAGAATCAGCTTCCACCAACCTCATTCTATCACTCTGTGAAATAGCTCTTAATCTAATGCGCGGAAATATACCCTTAACAGAATCGCCGCTCCGAAAAGTAGAGACAAAAAGCCAACATTATATATATATATATATATATATATATATATATATATATATATATATGTCTAGAAAGAACACTTCAGTCACAAAGAAAAGAAAAACCATCAACCAATCTGGAGGTTATCTACTACCGTTACTAAGCATTGCAGTTCCGTTCCTAACTAGTCTAACTGCATCGAGTCACGGTTAAACAACATGGATCATGCTCAGAAAATGTTTCTGGTACCACAACATCAGTTAAAAAAACTGCGAGAATCCAAAATGACAAGCACCGATGTAAGACAATCTGTTGAAAATAATTTGGACTCATCGATTCGCAATATACTGTTGAAGCCTGATATGGATTTACATGACAAAGCTAAAAGATACTCTGCCATTTTACAAAGATTTTTGACTATTGTTAGACAGGGGGTGTTTGACACAAATACGCTGACTTTAAGTCTACTTGGGTCTGAGACCTGGGCTCATGTAGTAAACATGACTGTGACTAAGCAAACTGTTGACCGAAATGTTGGATAATGTGCCTGCGAGGAGTAGGAAGAATGTTGAATATAATCTTAATAGAATGCACAGGTCTACAGATTTGACTTCATGGATTTCAAATGGGGAATTCATTTTCAAAGGAGAGATAATCAAGGGTTCACACCTGTTGGATCGGTTAAAAGTGTGACAGCAATCAATAAAATTGCTGACGCTAGAAGGCCGTTGGGGTGGGGGGAGTTTTTAGAAGCCATGGTATGTCTCAACATGCCTTTTACACCCATTCCAAATTAGCTTGTAAGGCGTAAACTCAGTTTGTATAAACAAACATCTGGCGACACAATGGATCATTTAGCCACAGCCCCAGCACCACCAGTACCACTCCCCCCACAACTGGTTATCAACCAACCAAAGCTTTTTTTGTATCCCCTACCACAGACCCCACAAAATGCCTTCTATTTTAATGTGTTTTTATTTTGTTTTTTATCATTTGTGATTCATTGTCAAAGTGTATGTTTTACCTTGAATAATTGTTGTATGAAAAATACTATGTAAACCTTGACGTTCTATTTTTGAATAATAAAGCAGACATACACATGATTTACTTTTACACGTCTATTTCTTCAACAACCATGACACAAATTAAACGTTTCACAAGATTGAACATGCAATTAAACATTTGCTTATCATGCTTACTCTGGTACATCTTAGATACAAACACATCATTTTTTCGTAAATGATCAATATAAAAAGACAGCATCTTAATAACTCAGACCTCTTGTCATTAGATAGAGAAACAACACACAATGTTGTCCAAATGTTGTTGAAATCATGTCCTGGACTTGTTTTGAACTGTATTCCACATTCTCACAGGTTTGCAGAAATGCACTGATTGACTTGGAAAAATAAGTAAAATCTGGGGGGTTTCCAAAACTGTCATAAAACCTTCCAACGCCATCGTCTGTAATGTAAGTAGCCAGCCAAAGCTCTCCGGGATGATTGCTAGGATGTGTATTAACAATCAGCATTGATGCAACATCTCGGACTGGTTCAGTAGGTAGTTGGTCGCATGCCAGCACACCATAGAAATGAGTCCTAGATGAAAATTGGTTCACCACACCGGTCAACTCAGCGGTATTCATTTCCATGCCGTTTTCCTAATACTAGTCAACCATGACTTGTCGCCGATTTGACACTTTGATAATGGAGTTGAAAAGTGAATAAACAAACAAATTAATTGTGTGGGGCAGTGGTTGTCTGAACCTCATCTCAAGTCGTACATTCCCTGACTTGATCAAGAATAGGTTCTGACCGCATTCCTCATCTGGTGCGCAGTTGAATGCATAAAGGGCATAGCCGTGTAAGAAGTCATACCTGTCAATAGCCAAGGCTTGGTCCTTTAGGTGTTTTACTGAAGCTAAGGCCAATTGGTAAAATTCACGTACTGTTGACCCAGTTGTGTAATCTGGTTGGAATAGTTTGCTAGGAAATTGATGACTGTCTACATACATAGCCATAAACTCTAAATTATAATGTTTGAAATTAAATGGATTTTTTGTGTAACTTCCTGTAAAACTGTCATTGTCCACCAAACCAATGTCAATATATTTTGGCAGGTGTCCTAAAAATAGGTTTTCCTGGTTGCAAACACGACCCTCCGCCGGTAAACTAAATGTCTTAATACACACTCTTTCAATTGGGTACTTGGCAGTGGTTGCGAGTAGCGCTTGAGCGTGTCCAAGTTTCATGGCTGGTAATACAGTCACTTTCTTGACAAAGAGTGATGCAGATAATACATGCATACGATAACGCACATCCCCTGCCCCCATAAGGCAGAACTAGTCTTTAGAGCGTACCTTTCTAACCTTTATGTCAACGCCATTTAACATGAGTTTTTCTTGAAAGAAGATATCACTATGAACATGGCCGATCATTTCAAATGTTGTACTATCCGCTGAATAGGCAGCCCTTTTCGTGAGTCCATCGTTCTCGCCTGCAGGGTCCGTAACATCGATGTGACCTGCGGCATCCTTGAAAAACAAACTAGCTGGAAATTGTGTATTTAATGTATCACATCCATAATTCAGAATGTTCTCTATAACAGATCTGTAGGGGTATGTGTTGCTACTCTGGCTAATTAAACGATCACCCAAGGAGACGTCCACTTGTGAAAATAGGGTGGCTATCGGGTAGTTGATAACCCATATGCTTCCATAGGCTTGTTCAGATTATTTAAACGCTTTATACTGACATGGACTTGGTTATTAAAAGGTCTACAACCGTCAAATTCACTCTTGATAGCTTTGCGCATCAACTGATTAATCGCTAAAGCCACACAGGATTTGTTTAGATACATGTAAACACAACAACTGAAGATACCCATCCTTAGACAGCCGTCTCTTTGCTTTCGTCGCACCAAGACACTACTGCATCTCATACAGTTTCCTCATTAAATTTATCCATGTATTCATCCCTATTTTCACTCAGTCTCTGTGTGATGTTCAGCTCCAACTTGAGCTCATGCAGAAAGCTCTTGGCTGCCACGTGAACATCGGTCAGCGGTGCATGAAACCCTGATGCATTCAATGCCTTGACCAACACGTTTCAGTCGCGGTGTTAAAACTGTCCCCACGATGTCGTCATAATGGGTCTCAAAAAAAATATCAGGCGGGCCGAGACAAGAATGTCTTCTCTGGCTCGGGTGGTCCACTTCACATCCGATGCATGCTTTGTGGAGAATGGCCGCAACAACGTGTTCCAGAATCATACCCAATGTTGCTTTGATGATCTTTAAAACTTGTGGTGCAAGGCGTTTGTCCAAACTCTTGTCAGCATTTGAAAGGTACGACAGATTAAGAGGTCCTAGCTGAACGCCAAGCCGGTCAAGCCAATGGTAGTTTCTTGGTGGGTATACCGGCAAAATCGAGCTGTCGGGGTCCAGGGTACCATAGCAGGGTTCAGCGTTGTCATCCAAGGCATCACACAGCCAGTCCGCAGGCTTGGGTTGTTCAAACTCCGGTTGGTTGTATTCTTGAGACATGTTTCGTAAAGTCTGCCGACTGCTTGATAGTCACAGGCGGTCTGTCTGTTTTTATGCTGTGTTGAGGACTGTGTTAGCTTAAGGCGGGGCTTCAGGGTTGTATGTCAGTCGAACAGTCCACAGTCAAAGTCACACTCTAACCGGCTGACATTTTATGGAAATAGCTCCAATCTAACAGAGCCATACTGCTTCATTCCTTCAACGACTTTAAACAGTACATCTACCGTATTCTGCGTGCCCTGTTTTGGGCCCAAATAAAACACTTTTCGAAAGGTGGTCCATAAACTGGCATTAAAGACCATTGGATCAGTCACACCTGCTTTAAACTCTTGGCCTTCAGGTAATTCATAAAATGCAACCTCCAGTATCTCTGGGTTGAAAATGTATCCACCAATCCACCCGTCGTCCAACTTCCACTGCCGTGCCAACATATCCCTGTGTAGTTGATGGATTCGGGTTAAACTCTGCATTGGTTTCTTCGAGGCTGGCATGTTGATTGCGTCTCTGCTGTCCATTTGTAATCTCTTGCCGACTCGCTGAGAAGCGGTTAAGCTGTTAGTTTTCAACGGTGTTTCACACAAAACGTTGATCGCTGCACAATCCGCCATGGTTTGTAATGTGTAAGTAAGTTTACTCAAGCAAGACTGAATGACCATCACCGGGGTCTGTGTGGTTTAAATACACAGACCACGCCAATCATCCCATAAAACATGAAAGGTTAACACCCACCGGTTCTAGGACATCTGTTGTAGCACTTATCGGAACATAAAATGCCGGGGAATTTAGCATTGCTGAAGCCTGGCGCCCTTTTGTCAAACATCTTGCCACTGATATAACGCCTATTTATTGCCTGTGAATTTAACATTCCGGAACCCTAAGACCCATTTGTTAAACATCAAACACACTTATCTGGGGTGTTTATCAATCGTTGTAAAACATCAAACATCAATGCAATCATAAATTACAAAGTCACCGGACATGCATACGTCATTCCGGAAGTTCCGCCTTAACACATGTCATACAGGAAGTCCATACATCACACAGGAAGTCCCACCCAGCAAACCGGAAGTCCCAACCACCTGTCAAATCAAACTGGATGCCCCGCCCACCAGAGTCATAAATCACCAAAGTGACAGAATATACCCTACATAAATGACTGCCCAAGAGTGTCCCATGCGCAGCTTTCGTGCAGAAGAATGTAAACTGTCTGCCAGTATTTTCAGATAACTTGCAGCATTCATCTTGCCATCAATTTTCACAAGAATCCCTGTGCCTTTAGAGCTCACACACCCCCAAATCATCATTGAGCCACTACCATGCTTCACAGTGGGGATGGTTTTCTGTTCACTGTAGGCCTTGCTGACCCCTCTGCAAACATAGCGCTTATGGTTGTGACAATAAAGCTCTATTTTGGTCTCGTCACTCCGAATTATAGTGTGCTAGAAGCTGAGGCGTGTCAAGGTGTTTTCAGGCATATTGTAATCAGGGTTTTTCTGGCATTGGTGCAGGAAAGGCTTCTTTCTGGCAACTCAACCATGCAGCTCATTTTTGTTCAAGTATCGTCGTATTGTGCTCCTTGAAACAACCACACCATCTTTTTCCAGAGCAGCCTGTATTTCTCCTGAGGTTACCTGTGGGTTTTTCTTTGTATCCCAAACAATTCTTCTGGCAGTTTTGGCTGAAATCTTTCTTGGTCTACCTGGCTTGGTATCAAGAGATCCCCGAATTTTCCACTTCTTAATAAGTGATTGAACAGTACTGACTGGCATTTGCAAGTCTTTGGATATCTTTTTATATCCTTTTCCATCTTTAAAAAGTTCCATTACCTCGTTACACAGGTCTTTTGACATTTCTTTTCTGCTCCCCATGGCTCAGTATCTAGCCTGCTCAGTGCATCCACGTGAGAGCTAACAAACTCATTGACTATTTATACACAGACACTCATTGCAATTTAAAAAAGCCACAGGTGTGGGAAATTCACCTTTAAATAAAAAATATATCTCCCTGTCTGAACGAAACCTGGATTCACATAGGAATCATGCATTTCTTTGCAGGCCAATGCCTTGTGGGTAGCATTACAAAATTCAGGTAAAGTTCCCAGAAGTCTCAGCAGAGGCTGTGATTTTTTTTTTGGAAATCAGTGAATTTTCAAAAAGTTATGATATTACTGTTCTCTGATATTAATTTGACAGCATGGTGTACTTTGACATCTGAACTGAATAGTCCATGAGTTATGGGGGCTGCAAGACTTTAAAAAAGGCCTTATTGGATATGTAAAGTACTAAAACTTGAACATTATAACAATTGTCTAGGCATTTAAATGATTGAAAATGAATGACGGTTCAATAGCCATCTATCTGTCATTAACAAATGCAGTCATGGGATGTAACTCTAGAGATCACACTGAAAGGGCAATGCATACTGGGAAATTATATTGTAGGTGTGGCTAAGTATATTACACAGTTCCTTTAGGCAAATACAACTCAAATCTGGACCCCTTTTTTGAGTTGTAGCAACTAAAAATATTTGTGCATGATTTCTCAAAAATGTGAGTAGTGATGCAATGCAATGAAAAGATATACACGACCATTCAAAAGGAAATATAGTTAATTAATTGGAAATAAACCGATCAGCCATAAGATTATGACCACTGACAGGTGAAGTGAATAACACTGATAATCTTGTTATCATGGCACCTGTCAGTGGGTGGGATATATTAGGCAGCAAGTGAACATTTTGTCCTCAAAGTTGATGTGTTGGAAGCAGGAAAATTGGCCAAGTGAAAGGATCTGAGCAACTTTGACAAGGGCCAAATTGTAATGGCTAGATGACTGGGTCAGAGCATCTCCAAAACTGCAGCCCTTGTGGGATGTTCCCGTCTGCAGTGGTCAGTACCTATCAAAAGTGGTCCAAGGAAGGAAAAACAGTGAACTGGCGACAGGGTCATGGGCGACCAAGGCTCATTGATGCACGTGGGGAGCGAAGGCTGGCCCGTGTGGTCCGATCTAACAGACGAGCTACTGTAGCTCAAATTGCTGAAAAAGTTAATGCTGGTACTGATATTTGTGACTTCACAAACTCTCCTGAATGTTTCGTACAATACAATCACTGCAGGACTGAATTGTTTTTCTGCAAAAAGTAATCCTAGTACATTAGAGTGGGGGGGATATAGTGTGGTTGGATTTACAACCCAATCCCTCTCCAGAGATAATGAGCACAAGTAAATTAACAACAAAGCAAATTAGTAAACTGAAAATACAATTTTCTTTAAATTCGTTTTTTATTAATTTTCTACATTGACCTACTTAAGCTCTTACCATATCCCAACGTGCTCCAACTTATAATATTTTTTACCTTATGCAAATTATTATTTAAATAGTAATTTTGTTTCATTTATATTTTTCCACTTAGTTTTTCCTAAAACTTACACAATACACAGTATATATACACCACATACTTTTATTTTGAAGGAAAAATACAGAAATTGGAGGCCTTATTGTTGCTGCCAAATCTCTAATGTTGCCTGCATGACGCTAATCTATTGTAGCCGATTGCAGCTATTGAGCTGTGACAGTTACCTTTGGATGTCGCTCAGACGATGGCTACCTGTTTTATATCGATGTGACAGCCACTTACTGACAGTTCAACAAAAATGCACGTGGGCACAGACACAGCTAGTTACGTATATCTTACCTCTGTTGGTAACTTGATACTCCAAACGACGGGTGTAGGACATTGTCGCTCTGCTCTGATGCTCGTGCAATAGTGAATCATGCGTGATGGGAAACTGCACTAAGCTTGGTAAACAAAAATCGTATTTCATGAAAGTATCCTGTTTTTCTGTGGCGGCGCATCACAATTTAACAGCGGCAGAGTGCCGCTCTGATTACAATTAGAGGGAAACACTGATGGTGTTGAAAATGGAGTGATAGCCTTCCTGTTTCAAGATCCCTATTGCCCTGTACAAATATCCTAATTTACCACTACCAAAGCACCCCCAGACCATCACATTGTCTCCACCATGCTTGACAGATGACATCAAGCACTCCTACAGCAACTTTTCATTTGGTCTGAGTCTGATGAATGTTCTTCTTTGTGAATACCTCAAGATTTGTCTGTCCATAAAAAAAATTCCAATCTTCCTCTGTCCAGTGTCTGTGTTCTTTTGCCCATCCTAATCTTTTCTTTTTATTGGCCAGTCTGAGCTATGGCCAATAAAAAAAAATATTTCAAAAACAGGATTATTTCTAAATAAACCCAAACATTTAAACGCTAGTGTATGTTTAACTCACCCTAAACCTGTAAGTTCTGCTAACTTTTATGAACTTACAAGTATTGAGGCAACTGACAGCCTTAACTTTTTTGAGTTCTGTTAACTTATTCAGGTTTACAGTGTACAAATAAATCTGAGCAAGTATTCCAAAAATACAGAAATACAGTACATCCTTTTAGAAACAGAAAAACTGTCTGTATTGTGCTGCAGGTCCTTAGATGTACCTTAGACTTCATTCACAATGTTGTATTCAATTTTGTTAAGATGTTATTTTGTGCAAGCAAATGCTTGAGTAAACTTGTCTTTTAAAGGGGCAATAAGTAGTTACTTCATCCATTCTGCGACATATGAATGCATAAAATGTACCTATTCATTATTAAAGAATACAAAATGTGTCTTGGATGTCCAATCCTCAAATTAAAGTAGCCATTTATAAGATTTCCGGTGTACCAAAGCAGAAAAATACTAATTACAATAATTTTTATTACTATTATTTCACAAATAGTTTGTTATTGTTGGCACATTCAAAGCTCATAGTCTGTCTTTCCAATGATTTGCTGTTGTTTGTATTATTTTGGTCATTGTGCGTTGTTAGTCTAAAAACCTATATAAAGCTCTGGAGACAACTCAAATATAAGCATCACTTTCAAGCGATGGAGGAATGCACAAGCTGATATTGATCTGAAAACCAAGCTTGTTGGACAAATTTCTACTCCAGTTAAGCTTTCTATCAAGTAGCAAGCTAGATACCTAGTAAGAAGTTACCCATAATTATTTCTCTGTTTGGCACCACTAGCCTTGGACAACTATACAAATATAGTTTGTTTGCTCAGTTATAGTTATATAATGGGCAGGATAGGCAATAAAAATGGGAATTCCGAACAATAGCTTGTATAACGTCAACTAAAATGCTAGCTAGCTTTTATCTAGTTGGCTCCTATAGGCTAAGCATAGCTTTATCTGTCCTGTGCCACCTACAATAGCCAACAGCCACCCACCCTTAAGAATGGTTACATTTCTCCAGCCCTATCCCTCAGCTTTTTATAGAAACAAGGATGAGGACACTTTGTTATTGTTTAAACCACAGATTAATGCTTGAAACTTCGCCTTTACTTTGCCATTTCCACAAAGTGGAAGTAATTTACAACAATTCATTGATCGTTGATTTAGAGATTTAGGACCTCTGCAGGTGTATAATAAAGTCAGTATATGTAATTACATTAAAAAAGTCCAATTGAAACTCCTTGAAAAACACATTAGAACATGGCAAACGTATGAGACATCTACACACAGTCTCTGTGGAACCACACAGTCTCTACTCACTTAGACACTTTCTTTAAATTGCTTAAATAACTTTATTTAACAAATTGCATTATTTTAGGAACCAAGAATGCAAGCATTTCACTAGCACCTCATTAACAGCAGCTATAATGTGTGACTAATGAATCAATGAAACTAAATATTAAAATTAATAAATTGCATAAACCACTTAAACTACCAACATTTCTGAAAATTCAAGTTATTTTGTTCATTTAAATTTTAACCACACTTTGGTACATCCTTGTACCTGTTCAGTTATATACAAACCAGTCCAAATGATAGAGAGAAATCCACTGAAGAAAAATAGATTCATCTAAGGTCTCAAAGGAGCACTATTTAGATTAAAAGCCTGACCATGGAGGATGCAGACATCTATAAATGCATTGTCTCTAATGTGCACGCCGATGCTATTTACTCCGTGTCCCTGGTAGTGTTTGTAAGTAAGTCTGTGAAACTGAACCAATGGCTTTTGAACATTTTCAAGCACTTTTAGTTTCAATGCACTCTGTACAATTAACACTAAAATACTTTGGAGCCATGCTTGTCTATCTATGAAGAAACAATGTCCTTGAATGTTATATTACGTTTTTGGAGGGGGGTTCATATCCAGCCATGGACTTTAAAAAGATGCTGAAGAAAAGGTAAGTCCAAAATCAACTATGGTAATATACAGTTCATAGAATTATGTAAGCAGACACCTACTTTGAAGACACACATATTCAGTTAGGTCCGGAAATAATTGGACACTAACACAAGATTTGTTATTTTGGCTGTTTACCAAATATATTCAAGTTACAGTAATGGAAATGGGCTTAAAGTGCAGTCTCTCAGCTTTAATTTGAGGGTTTTCACATCCAAATTGGACGAAGTGTTTAGGAATTACAGGTCTTTATTATATGCCCCCTGTTTTATAAGGGACCGAACGTAATTGGACAATTGACTCAAAAGCTGTTTCATGGACAGGTATGGGCTATTCCTTCATTATTTCTTTATCAATTAAGCAGGTAAAAGGTCTGGAGTTGATTCCAGTTGTGGCATTCACATTTGGAAGCTGTTGCTGTGATCCCACAACATGCGGTCAAAGGAGCTCTCAATGCAAGTGAAACAGGCCATCCTTATGCTGCCAAAAAAAAATCTGTTAGAGAGATAGCAGGAACATTAGGAGTGGCCAAATCAACAGTTTGGTACATTCTGAGAAAAAAAGAACACACTGGTGAGCTCTGCAACACAAAAAGGCCTGGACATCCACAGAAGACAACAGTGGTGCATGATCGTAGGATCCTTTCCATGGTAAAGAAAAACCCCTTCACAACATTCAACCAAGTGAAGAACACTCTCCAGGAGGTAGGCATATCATTATCCAACTCTACCATAAAGAGAAGACTTCACAAAAGCAAATACACAGGGTTCACCACAAGGTGCAAACCATTCATAAGCCTCAAGAATAGAAAGGCCAGATAGGACTTTGCCACCAAACATCTAAAACAGCATTCTTTGGACAGATGAAACTAAGATCAACCTGTTCCAGAATGATAGGAATAAAAAAGTGTGAAGAAGGTTTGGAACGGCTCATAATCTGAAGCATATCACATCATCTATAAAACACAGTGGAGGCAGTGTGATGGCATGGGCATGCATGGCTTCCAATGGTGCTGGGTCACTAGTATTTATTGATGATGTGACAGAAGACAGAAGCAGCCGGATTAATTCTGAAGTGCAAAGGATTCTCGACAATGTATTAAAAATGAACATTTTATTTATGATTATGTTAATTTGTCCAATTACATTTGAGACCCTGAAATAAGGGGACTGTGTATAAAAACGGTTGCAATTCCTAAACGTTAAATACAATATTTTTGTTCAACCACTTGAATTAAAGATGAAAGTCTGCACTTCAATTCCGTCTTGGTTGTTTCATTTCAAATCCATTGTGGTGGCATACAGCGCCAAAATTATGAAAATTGTGTCAGTGTCCAAATATTTCCGGACCTCACTGTATGTTCACTTTCTAACCTTTGTCTTGTTGGGTATTGCAGAAGGATCCTTGCAGGCAAGAAGGAAGGGAAGAAGCCTCCCACAGAGGAAGAGATGCTGAAGATCCTCTCTGGGTCACACAAAAAGGACTACGAGAGGCTCTGTGCTGAACACGGTTTTACAGACTTCAGATTTATTGTCAGGAAGCTCCAGGGAATGAAGAAGAAAGTGGAGGTGGGCCAGTGACAATGCTTGGAATAGGAAAGAATGTGTTAGAAATATATTTGAGTGGACCTGTGTAGTTTAGTTGGTAGAGCATGGTGCTTGTAAAATTAGGTTTGCGGGATTGATTCCCAGAGTTGGTCAGTATAAACATGTATGCTTCCATTTTTGGAGGATACCAAAAACAGTTGTTTGAAAACAAAGTAAATGTGAAACACACCCTTTAGTTCAAAGCATCAATTTATAAATTGAAAGTACCTATAGAATGCATGGGAAATGAGGCCCAAAGAGCTTTGCTATCTGCAATATTCTCGGACAAGGGGCTGTTAATACACACAAAGCAATGCAGTGGTATATGGTGTCACATACTGCGGTTGACAGTTAATCAGATATCAGGATTTAAACAATCCAGTTTATAATATAGAGCAGGATAGGATATCATGTTATACAGATATAGTAGAATAAAATATGATGGGTGGAAATATTATGTAATTTAATCTTTGCCTCCCTCAGATGAAGGTTCTGAACCCGTTGGAGGATATCTTTACGAAGCCAGATACCAATGTCATCTTTGACACCATCCTAGTGCTCAAAGTCCCTAACTCTCAGATGCAGTGGTTTCTGGTAGGATGCAATGGTTTCTTTGAACAAACACAGATCAAGAGTGTAGTTAATGTCTGTAGTGAGTGTGCATGTTTTCTTGTGAACATTATTGTATATAATATGGGTATGCATGTGATTAAATTTTTTTTGAATGTACAGTGCTTTTCAAACATAAACACACCCTTAAATGCAGGATTTGTATGCTAATGACACCAAAAGGCTTGGCAGTTCTAGTGTTAATAAAATCTTGTAATCAAATATATTAAAATAGAAATGAAAATATTTGGATAGATATATATCAACCTAGCACACCTGGACATTGCATTTTATCACACTCTTCTTGGCGGAAGAGTTCAAGATCTTTCAAGATCTGTCAAATTGTAACGGGATCTCCTGCTGTGCACAGTCCAAATATGTTCTATAGGGTTGAGAACTGGGCTCCACTGGGCTATTCCAGGACATCGATCTTCCTTTTTGCAAGCTATTCTTTTGTTGATTTGGCTGTGTGTTCTTGATCGTTGTTGAGTTGAATGGTGAATTCCTTGTTTAACCTCAGCTTTCTGGATTAGGGAAACAAAATATCTTGATGTTTGAAGTTATTCATAGTCCCCACTGTCCTGACCAGCCCCCTCTCCCTGCTGAAGAGAAGCAGTGCATATGATGCTGCCACCATAATGCTAGGTATTGTGTGCTTTGATGATGAGCCTTGATGGCTTTGTGTCAATATACTACATGCCTTGCCACCTCTTCTGAATAAAGATTTTCACAGTATTCTATGATGCATGTAATAACTTGTATTATTATTTTATATCCCTCCCCAGATCGGTACCAGGGGACTCATGTATCAATCGTACGTACGCACAAATACAGCTCCAGAAAAAATTAAGAGACCACTGCACCTTTTTCTTTCCTTTCCAAAAAAGTCAAAAAGGAAGATTTTGAGTGCGGAACAGAAGGGTTAAAATTAAAAGACCACTGCAAATTGAACGCTTCTGTTCCTCACTCAAAACTTTCCTTTTCAACTTTTTTGGAAAGGAAAGAAAAAGGTGCAGTGATCTCTTAATTTTTTCCAAAGCTGTATGTGCGTAAACCATGCATACACCAGTTTTGACGCAAAGGTTGAAAATTCTTATCAAATGACTTTTAGGACTAACAGGTTGTAAAACGTAGCCATTTCAATGGGCATATCCATACAGTTTTAAAACAAGACGAACAATATGTGCATGTACGTACAGCAACACAAAAGCCCCATGTGCATGTACGTATAGCAACACATTCAACATTGCATATTTTACCACACACTACGAGATGCCGATTTAATTAAAGATGCTCACTTCTGCGACCTAGAGGTTCTTTGTGTTTTTGAATAATTCACAGTGTTATCACACATGTTGGCTAAAATATTTTAAATACACCTCTTCGTCCATCTTACACATCTGCTGAACAAGCACACTGTATTCTACCTCATCTGCTCGATACACATTCAAAGGCCTCGTTGACTACCTCCTTTTTGCGTCTCCTCTCTTTCCTTATAATAAACTGTATACAAATCAGTTCTTCTAACTCATTGTCCTTCTCCTCGTCTTCAATTAATTTTACACATTCTCTCAAACTCGCCATTCCAGAAATAGATTGCTGTTTGCATCTTCCCAGATCTAGCTAGACAGCTATTATATTGTTTACCAACTATACAGATATTTCTTCTGTGAAGTTTTCCCGTTCTACTAGCGAACAAACCAACATTTGCGCAACAGCGCTGCCTAGTGCAAAGAAATGTAATGGCTATCTACACAACTATGCCACACAACTATAAATGCTTAGCACGTCTCTGTACACCCACACTTGACATTAACAACGCAGACCCGCAAAACCATAAACCAAACTTTACAATTTGTAATTTGACAAAATTGGCAATACATTTCAGAAAAGACTTTAATTTTACATTCTCACAGAATGAAAATGAATAGAACATAATAGGTACACTTATTCACCACAAATCAAATAAAACAGCCAATAGGCCTACTCAAAATGAAAGTTATAGGCTATGCAGCACTAAACGAAAAATGCATTTCACTAAAACGGAACAATCATTTTAACACAAGGTCTTTCCAAGAGTCAGTGATCTTCTATAATACTTCTAAAATTGTATATACTTTCTTGGCCACATTCTCTAGGCTACTGTTTCCTAGGCCCACAAGACTTGAACTGGGCTTGACCAATTCACTTTGATTTAATGCCTGTATTGATATGTTTCTTGAATTTGAAGTTAAAATTGTATGATTAGCCTAATGGCAAATAATCATTTACCGCAACCCTCCCACAGTGATATGACGATCTTCCCATCTAGGAGTTTTCCACTCAGATCTCCCCAATGATGCCAGCGATTTGCTAGTCAATGGTAGAAATATTTGTCACACTGCCCACCTCCTGTAGTTTGGACACTGGTTAGGAGTGCAGCAAATCGCTTTCTCATGTCCACCTTGATTGATCTCTGACCACTTTATTTTATTTACAACAGCAGCCACTTCCTGCAATGCAAAATATTTATAAATGTCTGTCAGGATTCTTGATACGTTTAGAAAAAAGACATGTTTTTAGATTCCATATCAGATTTTTTCTGACCGGTCTCCACCTTGCTTCGTGTATCTACTGAAATTACATAGTCAGTAGGGCTAATTTGGCTTCCTTATAAGGAAATAACCATATTATGGGTAATTGTAGGTGTTCATTGGGCAGAGACCGAAAGGTTGGTTTATACTTCTGTGGGTCTTAATGTCATGTGCGGGTGTGCGGAGACGTGCTCAGCATTTATAGTTGTGCGGCCTTGTGTAGATAGCCATTATAATTTTTGCACTCAGCAGCGATGTCATGCAAAATGGTGGTTTGTTTTACTTCACAGAAGTACCTGTGTAGTTGGTAAACAATAACAGCTACCTAGCTAGATGGGGAAGACGCAAATAACTATCTAGAATTGCGTATTTCTGGAATGGCGCATTTGAGAGAACTAGTAAAATTAAATGAGGAGGATTTGGATCATGAGTTGGAAGAACTGATTTGCATACAGAAGCAGAGACAGAAGAGGCAAAAGGAGGTGGTCAACGAGGCCTTTGAATATGCATTGAGCAGATGAGGGAGAACACAGTGTTCTTATTCAGCAGATGCATAAAATGGATGAAGAGATTTCAAATATTTTAGGATGTCATCTAATTGTTTCAACGATCTTCTGCATCACTTGGTACCCTTTACTACACAGAGAGTGATGATCCCTCCACCTGCAAACCTTCCTGGGACAGGAGTCACCATCCCCCATGTCATCGTTGGAGATGCTGCTTTTCCATTGCATGTCAATCTGATGAAGCCCTTTCAAAGTAAGCAATTGTTTATTGATATTCTGAAATATTTGGAGGGTTAAATCATAAGCAGACAAAGTGTTAGATTAATTATAGTCAGTGGTTTTTTTGTGTTATGTCATTTTAAATTTCAATGTATATTTTGCTTTACCAGGTGCCAATCTGAACAATGGCAAGAGGATCTACAACTATCAACATTCACGGGCCAGGCGTGTGATCGAGAACTCATTTGGTATGATGGTCACAAGGTGAAGAATTCTAGGCAGACCGTTGGAATTCCTACCAGATAAATGTATAGATGTTGTGAAGGCCTGTGTTGCACTGCACAACTATCTGGCCTATACAGATGCTGCAAACATACCTGCAACAAGGTATATACCACCTAATTTCACAGTTTTGAACAATGGCGAGGCAGAGCCGGGGGAGTGGAGAAGACAGGTCACAGAGGGAGGTAACTTGGCTGACGCAGGGAGGCTCTCAAAGGCAAGAGCCTCTCGGGCTGCTGTTGGAGTCTGCAATGATCTGATGAGGTTTTTCCATGTCTCCAGATGGATATGTGCCATGGCAGCATATGGTGCTGAGGGCTGACCTACTCATTGAATTATTGACATACACATTTAAAGAAAACCTCCTTTTTATTTTGTCAAATATTTGTACATAAAATTGTAAGTATTACAATAAAGTATTGCAAACAGTAAAAAGAGCAGCCAACATAGAACTTGAATGTGCACGTTTGAAAAAAATAGTGCAATTTCTCTGCATTTTAAATAAAAAATATAAATAAAATTAAACAATATTGAATCAAATAACTCAAAATGTCAACATCCATGAAGTGTGCAAATTATTTTCACTCAAATCACCATCAAAAGTTATTTAGCCACTTTGAAAAAAGAGTACTGTAGCCACGTCGGGGTGTTCATTCATTTTCTTTGGTGCTGTCGAGGAGGATGAAGAGGAGTAAAGGGCAGATGTACTGTTCCTAAAGAGACAGTCCTAGGTTGTTTTTGGTGGACTTTGGTACAGTGAGGGAAAAAATTATTTGATCCCCTGCTGATTTTGTACGTTTGCCCACTGACAAAGAAATGATCAGTCTATAATTTTAATGGTAGGTTTATTTGAACAGTGAGAGACAGAATAACAACAAAAAAATCCATTAGTTGTTTTCATTAGTTGTAAGTTATAATCATCAAAATTAAAAGGAATAAACACTTGAAATATATCAGTCTGTGTAGAATGAATGTATACATAATACAGGTTTCACTTTTTGAATGGAGTTACTGAAATAAATCAATTTTTGATGATATTCTAATTATATGACCAGCACCTGTAACTGCCTAGCTTGCTTGATCCTTGAGATAACAGCACTCGGTCATATGAGATGGCCCCAGGAACAGATTGCAATGTGTCCCTAATTGATAAGTAGTCTATTCTGCAGGACAAGTCTTGGTATCTTTATGTTAGCTAACCAACCCCCACATCTTCTGTGATATAAACCAGAGTGTGGTTTGGGAAAGCTCTCTCTTGCATTTCCTCACCTCTGCATGCATCTTTGCTCAGACAAACACCTCAAATCTCCAGAGAACTTTTATCTTTGATACTTGTACTGTAATTGTAATACTCTCTTTATATATTAAATTAATTTGTTACATTAATTAATCTGTTGAGTATTTGGAATTAACCTAGAAAGGGTCAAAATCTAGTTCCATCAACCTCAATGAAGGGTTCTATCAAGAACCATTTTAAAATCTAAAGGTGTATAAAACTATATTAACTACTTTCAAATCAGGAGCATACATTTTGCATGAATGACATTTTTAGGAATCACCCCTCCTGAAATCTGCTCCTGCTTGAATCCCAAGATCAGAAACAAAAAATTGGGATGATAAATATCTCACATCACTTCATGTATAATTATATTGATATATAGCATTCAGGTACATGCAGACCTTTCGAGAGGCATATGCTGAAAGTGAAAAAAAGGGCATAGTTATCAGCTCACATGACTGGACATTGTGCTGGAATGCGTGTAACAAAGACGGACGACGCATGCCCAACTAGAAATTGCATTTTATGTCAGCTGACATATGTTATGACATGGTTATGACAGAGTTATGACCATGTTATGATGGTACACTTCAAATAAAGTGTTACCAAAGTTTTCCAACACACAGTGTCTCGCTTGAAAAGAAGTTGTTGGAGGTTGTGTCATGTCCAGAGGACATCCTTTTTGCTGCGTATGCCCTTACTGAGTGTGTGTGTGTGTCTTCCTGTGTGTGTTGTTTGTGATGTAGGGCACAGAGTTGTTACGCATCCAGTGCTCCCGGGGGAAATATGAACAGAAGCAGAAGGGAACTAAGCACATGTTCTGAATCTCCACTGTAGGACTCGAGGACATGGGCACACACACCCTGACAGTTGGAGACAAGACCCAGTCTGCCAGGTTCACTGTCATCGGCAAGTGAACAGTAGTTCTCTCAGTCTCACACACCAAATGAGGCTCAGAACTTCTTTATGAGTTGGTAACCGCAGGGCTGAATGATGGTGACCTTATCCTTTTACCTGCTCCCTGCTGCTGTCTCAAAAGGATTTGGGATTTGCCAGAAACACATTATATTTGTTCCCATTAGGTTCTGCCTGAAGCAGCAGCTAGTCTTCCTGGGGTCCACTTATAAGATCATAATTTATTATTATGATTTATTGTTGTCAGTATCTGTGGTACCGATTTATTTCTAATGTCATGCTTTATTTTAAAACACCCTGCAAACACCCCTGCAAAATGTTCGAAATTATCTTTACCTGATGTTGCAATATACCGGTAGTAATAATTTTTTTGTAGCATGTGTTCTTTCCCAGTAGTTTTATCTTTTCTGTATTTTTCTCAGTTTTTTGCTGTCTTGTAGACATGCCTCTAAGGTCTGGTACTGATTTGAAATTGTCTCACACAGCGGTAGAAAACCCTCCCTCCCTCAATCTCTCTCCCTTTCACAGAACCCCCCCCCCGAATCATTCTCTACAGTTCATCTCTGAGCTGAGCTGAAGCGGACTTCAAAACAACCTTCAGATAAACATGCTCTCTCTTCCTTTCCATTTCATTCCCCCGGCTCACTCTCTCTCACCTCTCAGAAAAGCCTCTGAGGTTTGTTTCTGATCTGAGGCCCACACATGTGACAGAGTGCCAGACGGCTGTGTTCGAGGTACATCTCTCCAAGAGGACAGATGCCCCGCCGGTCTGGAAGGTAACACAATAATGGATAACTGTGAAAATACCAGGGCTGTATTCATTACAGCAAGCACTGGAAAACATTTGCAAACTTTTGGCAAGGAAAACTAAACTAAACATTTGATATAATAATATCAAATTTCAGGTAGTTCTTTCTGATCCAGTCCATTTTATTTTTTTGTGCCTAATGTTTCGCTTCCCTTATATACTATCCTCAAAGGGCGTCCAGTTTGCGGAGTTGTATACATATTGAGGAATTAATAAAATCTTTTTCCAAATATAGGGAACAAGGTATGACACACCAAGGGAAATGCAACATCACACGCAAACAATCGGAATATGTACTTCAGACCCGCCATTTACAGCCAAACAGGTGTTCAATCTGCCAGGAGGCATCAGCTTCCAAGAGATAAAACCTGGCTTGACCCTAACCACATTGATTTTGCTCTGCTGTTCACTGCTGACAGACTGTGTGGACCCTTGAGGTTCCGTACCTCATTCCATCCTTCAGGGAACCAAGGTTATATACAAAATCCAGAATTCTCTTTCAGACAGTCAGAATGGTACACTATGGCAAATCCTTTAATATTGCAAAAATACTAAATACTGAAAATGGCAGTCTACATATCTACATTGCTGTCTGGTAAAATTGAATAACATAACATGGGTGCTGCAAGGTCGTAATTTTGCTGACCCCAGGACCCTCCATCTCCTGCCCAGCTTCCTCCTCCTACATCGTGCAACCTTACCTCATTTCACATTTTCTTTCTCTTTGCATATGCCCTCTGCTCCAAGTTGTTCCCCTTAAATACCTCCCCAGATGAGGTCCGAATTGGAGGCAGGTGTGTAGGGGCGGGGCTGGCCCTGCTAGCTGCCCCCGGAAGATTCTGGAAGCTTCCAGCTTTATCTGTTTGGGTCCAACATTGGTGCAACGCTGATCTATTGCACCAACATAGAAGCAACATAGAACCAGAGAATTCTTTGTTGTTTTGTTCAAGATGGAGCTTTTGCTGCTTTTGTTACCAAAGAAAAAACCCTGTGGTGACAGCACATGCCCAGAGTGATAACCAGTGGCTGAGGACAGACCAAACTGAGGGGCAAAATTCGTTTTTGGAATGTTGATGTCATACTTTCATTGTGGGGAATTGCAGAAGATAAATGTGATTTGGCTTGAGCCAGGTTGGACTTGGCATTAAAAGGTGGGATTAAAGTTTGTATTCAGGTTGTGCACGTGTGACACATTTAAAAGGCAACAAACAATCTTGTTCTCTTTCTGTGGTGGCAGGTAAAGGGAAAGGAGGTGACGAGAGATGAGAAGTTTGACATCTTATTGTCTGATAATGGCCTGATCTACACATTGAAGATAAAGGACGTGAGGGCCAGCGATACAGGAGACTACACCATTAGCCCCGGAGACTTCACTGCAAGTGCACCACTCTTCATAGAAAGTAAAGAGGTCTGTATCTCTGCCAGTAGTGGCTGGTAGAAAGAGATATCAGAGGATGGGTTATATTTAATGGCTGGAATGGAGTCAATATGAAAACAAATGTGAACCACACATGGGTGATATGTCAGATGCTTATAAATCCTTAAAATATGCTTGATTTATTTAAGCTGGGTGCGATGCAACCAACAGAATATTCCAGAAATTGCAAATTCCAAGTTCAAACAAGCAAATCAGTTTTTGATAACTCATTTAATCCAGGTCTGATGTAATCAGAAAAATTATTGAAATGCATTATTCATAAAGAACCTCTTATTAAATTTACCAAAATAGAATTTGATTTCAGTGTTGGCTATGGGTATTTCTACTTTTTACGATATGATTGGATATTCTCAAATGGTACAGTATATCTGTTAAGTTCCTACACAATATCAAAGAAAGGGTGTCAAAATCTTAGAGGTGAAAGCAATCACTCAAGCACTTACCACTGGTAGTTTCTGCTCAAAGTACCATCTGTCTCGTTTCACCTTGGAGACAAAACGAGAATTGAGATTCATCAGAAATAATGATAAACACCTCCTGGGTTCTTTCCAAATAGCACCCTACTCCATACTTAGTGCACTATTTTTGACCCAAGTCCTATAGGCCTCGGTCAAAATAATGAACTAAAGAGGAAATAAGCCATTTGGGATCCATTGCCTGTCTGTTCTGGAAAATGAAGATGTATGAGCTAGTACATAAAGCCCTCTGCCAGTGTTTCATTTAATATAATCCAGGCAAATCCCCCAACACGACAACAAGCTCTTTCATTACAGGCCTGTTTAACAAGATGCTTACTAGCCCAAGGTACAAGCTGGAGCATGGAAATATCTGCACATGGACATGTGTCAATCCTCTGGGTATTCAGTTTCACAGTAATTGGGGGTGGTTTTAATTTAAGTTATTCATAATTAGACTTTTTGTGTCACACAAATACGCATAATGTGCACACACAATGACACACAAGCACTGTCAACACACAAGCACCACGTGCACACGCAGACGTGCAAGAACGCACATACTGTATGTAAACAAACACACTTGTTTTCTTTCTTCAAAAAGGAAAAGCGCCATGTTCTAATTGCATATATTTGTCAGCATTTCCCTCATATTGAATAACCATTGGTATGGAAGGACTCCATAGCCAGCAGTCTGATTATAATCTACTACAGAATGCTCATATGAGTATAAGCATATGATAACTTTTCCGGGTATTCTGTTTAAAGGAGAGACTTTGCGCACATCATAATCCAAATTATAAAAATTGTTGGCACTTTTCCAACTGTTGTTTTGGGAGCTGAACTTATGGAGGAAAGGTTAGTCCTCCAGTTTAGTTTAAGTCTCTGTTTTGGCAACATTTTGGCTTTCCAGTAGACTACAATGGGGATGGACAGAAGGCTACTGATAAAACATTAACTGTATGTTGCCACTGCTTGAAGACAACACACCTGCAAACACTTCAAACTTCACACATCTACGCTGTCATCACCCCAATATCAAAATTCCCAGAGGAACACAGAAACACAAAGGAAACAACACAAGTTAGTTTCCCCAATGCATTGAAGCAGCCCTTAGCAGCAGTCTCATCGAGCGAAAGAAATTACAAGAGCAATATGTGCCTGGACATTTAATTTAGTGTTGAATCTTTTGCCAGATGAATTAAAAACTGATCAGGATCTGTTTACAATATTTTTGGTACTTTTCTAAAACCATACTGAACCGTGACCCTCAAAACGCAATACATACTGCACCAAGGGTTGGGCATGTCATTGTATCCATACGGCTAGACTATGGTAATGTGCTATACATGCATGCCAAAGTCTCAGTACTGAAACCTCATGCAGTCTTTAATTCAATCTTGCGTTTTACCTCTGATGCAAAATTTTACCTACATCGTCTTTTATATACTTCAGTTGGCTGCGACTCTTTAACAAGGGACAGACATTGTTTGATATTGTTTGATTGTATGTATGCAGAAAATTCCTAACCATCTTCAGAAATTTGTTGAAAAACAATAGTTATCAAACTCACTCTTAAGTCCTAGAGATTTATGCGCTCCACACAGGTTAGTACATCTGAAAGATATAAAAGATTTCATGCCTGAACAGGCAATCTGTTTTCCTTGAACAAGACAGTTAACACTAACTGCTTTCTGTGAAGGTGGGCCCCTCACACCTCTCAAATTTAGGGGGTTAAAAGCAAAAGTTAAACTTTTTATTCAGGGATCCCCATCAAATTCATGAGACGCCTGAAGAATGTCCATGTGAAGGAAAAGGGGAAGGCCCAGCTGGAGTGCAAGATGAGCTCTAAGATCAGCTCTAAGAATTATTCACTCAGTACAGCCTACCAAACACTCTATATAGCCGACAAGACCTCCTGGACATCGGAGCACAATGCACAGGAAGAGTTTTTGACAACTTTCACCTTCCACCGGAGACACTATTCGCATTGCCGACTGGTGGTGCCCGGAGACGGCGTCGAGATCGTAAACAAAGGCGTGGGTGGCTAATGCTAGCCCCCATCGGCCTTCACTACCTAGCTTTTTCCTCGCTAACGTACGGTCACTGGCGAATAATATGAATGAAATGCGTCAGAGAATCATCTCACAAAAATGGATTATGGATTGCAGCGTCATGATTTTCACGGAAACGTGGCTTAACAACAACCTACCCGACAACACAAATGAGCTGGATGGCCAAGATGTCTTCAGATCGGATCAGATTGAAATTGATTCCGGTAAGACTAGAGGTGGTGGACTGTTCTATGTAAACAAACATGGTGTACAAACACTAACTTAACCGGGAGTCTCTGCTCAACCAATCAGGAGTACGTGATGATTAGATGCAGGCTTTTTACTTGCCTCGGGAGTTTACATCTATTTTTGTTATGGCAGTCTACATACCTACGGATGCTAACGCTAAGCTAGCAAAGAAAGAACTGCAGGCTTCCATTAGCAAACAGCAGACAAAACACCCAGATGGTGTTTTGGTGATTGCCGGGGATTTCAACCATTCAAATCTGAAAACAGTTTTTCCCAAATTCCACCAAAATGTCTCCTGCCCCACCAGAGGAGACAATATACTAGACCGTATGTACACAATCATTCTGGAGCCATACAAAGCCATTCCCCTCCCCCACCTGGGGCAATCTGACCATCTTTCACTATTTGTACTCCCCAAGTATTTACCCCTCATCTAACGTGTGAAACCATCAGTGAGGACAGTCAAAATGTGACCAGAATGGTCAGACTGAGTTTTACAGTACCAGTTTCAACACAGACTGGAGTTTGTTTGCCACTCAAGCCACCCTTGATTCCCATACGGACATTGAAACATACTCTTCCTCCGTTCTGGATTACATCAACCTCTGCACCAACAATGTCACCGGCCATAATCTAATAAAGACCTTCCCCAACCAGAAGCCGTGGATGAGGTCCGACAGCTGCTTAAGGCACACGACACTGCTTTCAGATCCGGCGATACAGCTTACCCAGGGCGAATCTGAAAAGGGGCATCAAGATGGCTAAAATTTACCACAAACTGCGGATCGAGGAACACTTAAACAACAACTCCGAACCCCAACGCATGTGGCAGGGCATCCAATCCATCACTGACTACCGGCCAAAGAATCCTACCCCCACAGCCAGCGACGTCTCCTTCACCGATGAGTTAAACAGGTTCTACGCACGCTTCGACAGGGACAACAAAGAGCCAGCCATTAAAGCTGAACTCCAGACTATCCACCGCAGAAGTGTCATCTGCACTGAGCAGTGTGAATGCACACAAGGCTGCTGGTCCCGATGTTGTCCCCTGGCGTGTGCTCAGAGCATGTGCTGGGCAGCAGACCGAGGTCTTTACCGACATCTTTAACATGTCACTGGCCCAGGCGGTTGTCCCAACATGCTTCAATAATGCAACCATTGTGTCAGTGCCGAAGCAGTCGACCGAGTCTAGCCTGAATGACTTCCGACCGGTCGCACTCACCCCCACAGTCATGAAGTGCTTCCAAAGACTAGTTCCGGCCCACTAAGTCCTGCCTCCCCCCAACGCTGGATCCCGACCAGTTTGCCTATCGGTCAAACAGGTCCACAGATGACGCCATCTCCACCGCTCTACACTCTGCCCTGACCCACCTGGACAAAACAAACACCTATGTGAGAATGCTATTCATAGAGTTCAGCTCAGCATTCAACACAGTCAACCCCTCTAGGCTGGTCAACAAACTCCATGACCAGGGGATCAGCCCCTCTCTCTGCAACTGGACTTTGGACTTCCTAACCAACAGACCCCAGTCTGTCAGGTTAGACAACCTCACCTCCTCCACCCTGACCCTGAACACTGGTGTTCCACAAGGCTGTGCTGAGCCCTCTCAAAGTGCTCGCTCTTCGCCCACGACTGCGTTCCTGTACACAGTTCCAACACCATCGTCAAGTTCGCAGATGACACTACGGTGATAGGCCTGATTAGTGACAATGACGAGTCAGCCTACAAGGAAGAGGTAAATTGCCTGGCAGCATAGTGTGCTGACAACAACCTGGCCCTCAACACAAAGAAAACCAAGGAGCTCATTGTGGATTACAGGAAGTCTAAAGGCTGCAGCCTTGCCCCAGTCCTCATCGACGGTACTGAGGTGGAGCGTGTGTCCAGCTTCATATTGCTGGGTGTCCACAACTCCGAGGACCTCTCCTGGACCCTCAACACCTCAGCCCTAGTCAAAAAGGCACAGCAGCGCCTGTACTTTTTGAGGAGGCATAAGAAAGTCAACCTGTCCATCAAGATCCTTGTGAACATCTACCGCTGCCCAATCGAGAGCATTCTGACAAACAGCGCCAAAGTGTGGTTTAGCAGCTGCTCCATAGCCAACCGGAGGGCCCTGCAACGGGTGGTTAAAAACTGCCCAGCACATCACTGGTGCCCAGCTTCCTGCCATCGCAGACCTCCAGCGGAAGCGGTGTCAGCGCAAGGCATGTGGGATCATCAGAGACCCTTCACACCCATTTCACCAACTGTTCGCCCTCCTTCCATCAGGCAGGCGGTACAGGTCCCTTCGGTCCCATACAAGCAGTCTCAGGAACAGTTTCTTCCCATCTGCTGTAACCCTGCAGAACTCTGTGACCCAGTGAACTCTGTGACCCATTACTTACCATAGTCCCGCCTCTCCGGGACCTTGTTGCACTACTCCCTTGTACTGCTTTGACACTGCCTTGCTATGCCTGATAATGGAAGTTTTCAGTTGTTAAAGGTATGTGTCTACCTCAGGAACCTCACCGCTGCTATCCCTGCATTTGAGTTGCACATACACCTTGTACATTCAATTTGCCACTTTGCACATTTAGAATTGCCATTGTGCCTGCATTTTAACAGTTGTTGCACACGCATGCCTACCTCATGACCTCATTGCTGCTATCTCTGGATCTCGGGTGCACATGCTACCTTAATACATCAGTTCTTCACTTTCCTCGTTTGCACATACTGAATGCCATTTTGAAACTGCCATTTTTACCCAAACAACTATTATCCCATTTGTAACATACACTATACCTAATACTTGTAAAATTTCCTCCTCTATTTGCCTTATTGCACATTTAGTATTGCTCATCTACACATTCCACTGGTAATATACATATACTTAATACCTGTAAATACGTGTACATTTTCTGCCCTCCTCTAATTGCCTTATTGCACATTTAGTATTGCCATTTGTACTGCATTGGCCTTCATTGCACATCTACACATTCCACTGGTGATATACATCAGTGACACCGACGGGGGGGACAACCGTGAACGTTGTCCCAGGCCCAGGCCTGGGGGTGGGGCCATTTGGTTAGCTTAAATATAATTATTAATTTGTCAGTCAATGATAGTATTCAATACTATCGAGAAGGTTAACAGTTATTAAACAGAAGAATTGCATTGATGAAGGGATTCATGTTTTTTACTCTTTGCTGTTTTTTTTTAAACAGCATTATGATTAAACCTTTTTCTTTAAAAATGGTTTGTTCTACCAAAATCCAATCAATGATACCCTAACACCTACAGCCAATCAGAGTGATACCCTAACACCAACAGCCAATCAGGGTGATACCCTAAACACCAGTGCCAACATAACTTTGTTAAAGCAGCACTAGATTGGATTTATTCACGATCAAAAACCACAAGTGCCAGTGGAATGTCATTTCATCATTTTTGGAGCATGCCGCTACTTCCCAGCCAGTCTCGTTCCAGCCGATCGCCTTCTGTGAAGCAGGCTTTCCTCCTTGGCTTATTTTGTGAATGCGCATTTCACCTGGATGATATTATATATAGCGTAAGTATGCCATGTAAGGAGCGAAGTTTGCTTACTGTAAGAAACTATAATGGCAGCTAGAGATCAGGATGACAGTCAGTTTCTCCCTTGTCTACTACAGCATACACTATGAAAACGGCAAATCGAAAGAAGACTTGGACCAACTCTCTGTAACTAGCTACCGGGAACACTAAGCTAACGTTAGCAAGGCTAAGAAGAACGTCGTCAAACTCTGAGTTAGCACTTTTTTTGGAACAGGTAATTCCATTTTTCATATTTTTATTCAGAACGTGATTCTCTATCGGCATTGATGCGGAACCGCTTTCTGGCTGGTGAGTAATTGCAAAATGCTGTATAGTGCAGCTTAAAAAATGTTCACATTTAAACAATACATTTGTCTAAATACAGTACTGTAGCTATCTGGCTAAAACATTGCCACCATGCAATCAAAACTAGGAGCACAGAAATGGAAGGACAAATCTAAAAGAGAACGTCTAAATACAGCTCTGGAAAAAATTAAGAGACCACTGCATAATTATCAGTTTCTCTGGTTTTACTGCATAGGTATGTGTTTGAGTAAAATGAACAGTTTTGTTTTATTCTATAAACTACTGACAACATTACTCCCAAATTCCAAATGAAAATATTGTCATTTAGAGTAAAAAAAAACAACTGGTCAAAATAACCAAAAGAAGATGCATTGTTTTCAGACCTCAAATTATGCAAAGAAAACAAATTTATATTCATTTTTCAACAACAAAATATTAATGTTTTAACTTAGGAAGAGTTCAGAAATCAATACTTGGTGGAATAACCCTGATTTTTAATCACAGCTTTCATGCGTCTTGGCATGCTAGAGAGAGATAGGATTCGTCGGTTGTCAGAATTGATTTATTGCTTTGACCTTTGACCTTTTGACAGCTGCATATGTGTGAGAATATGAAAATGATTTTTTGATTTATGACTGGATGGTAGTATTTTTTTTTCAGGGGGTACATATCCGGTTAGAGAGGGAGAGGTAGAGCAGGTGATTCTGTGGGATGAGAGGGGTATGTCAAAAAAGATTATGAGTAAACGATTGTATGAACGGTCTGGGGGGTGGTAATATTTGTACAGTTGTTTTTCAGGGGCTTCCTTCTCTGGGAAAAGAGGGTGTAGGGATTCTTGAGATGCAAGGGTGGGGGTTGAGCAGCAGTTACCTTTGGTTCATTCTCTGTGAGTTACCAATAAATAAGAGCTAGACTTCTCCTGGTTTGTAGTTTAAATCGTTTCTTACTCTGTATAAGACTCAAGATGCCGTCTGTGCTTAGTGATACACCCGTGACAACCCAGACATACGAATTAGGCCGCAGAACGGAGGAACGGAAAAAAAGATATGTTCCAGAAATATACGATGTGCCAAAGAAGCATTTTCTTAATGTGTATTGAACTCACATACCTCTGTTTAAGCATTTGACGGATCAGCATGACATGGCGCATGGAAAAATGATCGGCTTTGCAACGGACACTTTGATAATAAACCCGAGGTAAGGATACCTGTTAACATATGGTGTGATCTGGAAAATGACATGTTTCGGAGAATTGATGAGCTATACGCACAAAGTCAACAATGGCAGAGCGTTGTTAAACGTAGGAGATGTATTGTTGGCGACTATAGTTACCAACACGATCCAGTTAAAGCCAAGATGTATATGGAAGCAGGAATGATATGTATTGGTTAAAAAAGCCACGCCCTCTGTCAAAGGATCTAAGCAGTAATAAAAGGGTCGGGCTAAAGTAGACCTTTTCAAAGAACCATGGCTTCCTTGATGCCAGAGGACTCCGCAGGGGAACCTATACCCCGCGTTATATCACAACTTCGGAAAAGGCCTCTCTCCTATCTGCCTATTATGCGCCGTCCTAAAACATCTTTTAAACCATTGCTTGATGAAGATACCCGAGACCAGGAATGGGATATAAGTTCCACAACTGTGAATGAACAGTGCAGCAGTCCGCCTTCTTACTCACCGGTTATGCTGCCTCCTACCCCGCCGCATGAACAGCCTTCCTCACCACCATCACCTGACCTGCCTTCCTATCCCCCGGATTCTGATGTTTTTGATGGGGGACTGAATCTGATTTTTGTGAACACCATCAAGGCTTCCATCGTAACACTTTTGGAGATTGTGATCGAGGAGCACAAAAAAGAAAACTGCAACGGTTGTCTTACAGGACATGGTAGTCAGTGGCAGCATCAGTGTCTCTATGATTGCCCCAAGTATTATTATATCAACCATTGTGACGCTCTCGTCAAGCGTCTGTGGACTGACCGTTTCATACCAGCGTTGGCCAGAGCTCTGAAATCCTTGGGACTTAAAGTTGAATTACCTAGAGTCCATGGAATGTCAAGGGTTTTTCTAAATGAGCTGAAAGATTCAAAATACAGTAAGACTCTGAACAAGATCTCTGATTCGCTGCTGAGCAAGAACAAAGACCATCAGGGCCTGGTAAACAAAGTTGTTATTTTTTGGCAGAACATACCTGAAGATTTGTCTCCCAGTCAGGCTGTTTCCTGAAACCCTTAATTGCTATAATGGGTAACTGTTTATGTAGGTTATTTGAGAGAACTCAAAAATTTATTTTGAGAAATGTTACAGATCTTATGATGCAAATTATTGAAAGGAAAGTAAATGATTCTTCACTCTACACATCTCAAACTTTTGTTAATGTTGAACGTGAGCAACGAATGGAGGAATTCTTGGATCGTGTCCGTATGACTCAAAAAAGGTTACACTTGATATCGTTAGAAGTAGATGGCCCTTTAGAAAAATGTTTGCCTAAAGTTTTACATATTTACTTTGAACCACCGATGACATGTAATGTGAATCATCTAACTTGTTTGTATGCATATATAATCGATGTGTGTTTTGAAAATACAGAGCCATAAGTCTGTAAATGTAATCAAAGTATTCAAAGACATTAATTATTATGTAACCGAGAAAACTTATTTTAAACTCTTGATTGATATTGTAAGCATGTAAACTGATTTTAAACTCTTGATATTGTAAGCATGTAAACTCTTGATTAATATTGTGAATAAATTCTCCTCAACCTTTTCTATAAGTGTCTGATGGATACTTTTGTAATAAACATAATAACGAGAATTAGGAGGATGGAGCAGCTAATGAAAAATATATATTTTAATCCCTCTCACCCGGGGTCTTTCGGGGGAAAGGAGCGACTTCAGAGAGCTGTTGCGCAAGAAATAGGAAGTAGTATAAGTGACAGACCTGTAACTGACTGGCTGTCCGGCCAGGACGCTTATACTCTCCATAAGCCAGTGAGAAAAACCTTCCCGCGAAATAGGGTGTTTACCACTCATCGTTTATCCCAATTCCAGGCCGACTTGTGTGATATGCAAGCTTTTCCTGATTAAAATGATGGAACTCGCTACATGTTAACGGCAATAGACATTTTCTCAAAAGTAGCTTTTATGAGACTGTTAAAAAATAAGAGCGGGGCTGAAGTGCCTAGGGCTTTTGCATCTATTTTGAAAGAGAGTGGAATTCCCAAGAAAGTCCAAACGGACTCTGGAAAGGAGTTCTTTAATCATACATTTAAAAAATGTATGAACGAGCACAATATTATCCATTTTGCTACGGGTTCAGATTTAAAAGATTCCGTTATTGAACGTTATAACAGGAATTTGAAGGAAAGGATGTGGCGATATTTTACAACTCATAACACACGGCGTTATGTCGACGTGATTCAAGACCTGGTAAAAAGTTATAACAACAGTTATCACAAGAGCATACGTATGACACCGTTACAAGTAACATCCGAGAACACACTTGAAGTCTTTAAAAATCTTCGTAAAAAGAAAGCCATTGCTTTTAAATTAAAAAAAGGTGATATTGTGCGTGTCTCAAAGTTGCGATGTGTTTTTGAGAAGAAATATGAACAAGGTTACTCTGACGAATTATTTTCAGTGACGGAATGCATACCGCGTGTACCGCCTGTTTATAAGCTAAGCGATTATGATGGAGAGTCTATCGAGGGTACCTTTTATGAACAAGAGCTTCAAAAAGTGAAGATAACTAAAGACCAAGTTTTTCACGTAGATGAGATTTTGAAACGAAAAAAAGTTAAAGGAGAAAAACACGTACTTGTCAGGTGGAAAACTGGCCTGAAAAGTTCAACAGCTGGGTCCTAGAGTCGGAAGTATTGGACGCGATAGGATAAAATAACTACCGCTAAGGTGTGTTGTTCACAACTGCTTTCAACAATCATGGAAACCTCAGGTTTTTATCTGACTCTGCCCAGCAATGCCTCAGCCGAAATATATCCAAACAACAAAAGTTCTAATTTCACAACAAATTTTGCCAAACCGATAGAGCTACAGGGGAGCTGGGAGGTAGGTCTCGTGGAGATTATATACCCGCATACCTGGACAAATATCCTGAAAAATGATTC
>JACXGI010001815.1:45321-71731 GCA_016801175.1 Esox masquinongy
CTATAAAAACATAGAAGCGGTTGTCTATGGGATGAACCAGGCCTTAAATGAGAAGATTAAGAATGTGTTTTTAGGTTATGACAATATTCAAAAGCGAGTAAAAATTGTGAGTGAGGAAACCCAGTCAGCTATCAAGACTCGAGGCAGTTTAGCCTACATATTAGGGATGCGTTCTGACAGATGGCTGGAAACAAAAGATCATTTGAGCCCATTGCCTGTAGACATACACACAGGATTTTATAACATGTTTGTGTACTCGGATATTATATCTTTTCAAAGGGTCGGAGACAGTTTTGTGCCACTCCTACGGACAGTTCATATAGAAGGAACAGACGGAGATATTATCACAATTAATTATGCGCGGCCACACTATGTACCTGTAACCAAGAAGTATATTGAAAACATACAGATTGAGATTAAGACGGATCAGAATAAAAATATAGTGTTCAATTGGGGTAAAGTGATTGTTAAACTCCACTTTCGACCGGTACAATCTTCTTTACATATTTAAAGATGTTACACAATCCGCAACTTGACACTAACTGGTACATATCTCATTATGTTGATCAAGTAGGGAATGGACTCCCTGGTTATTATGGCACCCCTACTATGTTTGGTTCAGGGGTTGGCGGTATATTTCGTAATCTGTTTAGAATGGTTTTACCACTAATGAAGAGAGGCTTTAGTATAGCTAAGCCACATCTGAAACATGCCGCGAAAAATATTGTGGGTGAAGTTATATTGGACGTTATGAGTAAACGTACAGCATCAGATCCTGAACAACAAAGAGGATCCGGTGGACTCATGATGTTGGTTCGCAGAACTAAAAAGAGACCCCCTGGTGTGCAGATGCCTCCCCCTAAAAAGCCAAGGTCAGCAGTTAAAATAAAATCAGTAAGTCAGAAGCGGCGCAAAGGCAGGAGGTCTGCAAAAGGAATAGGTGAAAGTATTTTCTAAAAAAAAAATGGCTCTTTTACATCGAATGTCAGCTGAAGCAATAAAAACGGAGCTCGACCTTTTTCAGGCCCCCATGACCCCCATGACTTTTCTATAGATAGTGCAAATTATGTCGAGATCATGCCGATCTCGGCCCTTACAGAGAGCAGCCCCATAGAATTCTTTATCCCCGGTCACGGTGAGCCATACTTGGACCTGAATAACACTCTGCTAAACGTCAGCATCAAAATGACCAAGAAAGATGGCGGTAATATTCCAGCTGATGCCAAGGTGGCTCTCATTAATTATCCTCTGGCTACCATCTTTTCACAAGTGGACGTGACATTGGGAGATCGACTCATCAGTCAAAGCAGCTCTACCTACCCCTACAGGGCAATAATGGAATGTTTACTAAATTACTCTGTAGACACACTAAATAAACAATTTGCAGCCGGCTTGTTTAACAAAGACACAGGAGGCGGTATGGAGTCCTTCGACCCCGCAGCCGTTCCAACGGCTGCAAATAGAGGGCTGATAGCTCGAGCCGGTTACACTAGAAATTCCCAAAGTGTGGATCTTTTGGGAGCAATACATCACGAGATTTTCTTTCAAGAGCGTTTACTCCTAAATGCCGTTGATTTAAGAATCAAGTTATCAAGAGCAAAAGATGAATTTTGTCTGATGGCTGCAGCCGACGGAGATTTTAGCTTAAAAGTGCTGAGTGCCTCGCTGTTTGTGAAAAAAGTTTCTGTATCTCCGGCTGTTCGTTTAGGCCATTCTCAGGCCTTAATGAAAGGAAATGCCCTTTACCCCATTCAAAGAATTACCATGAAAACATTCAGCATACCCAGAGGCTCTAGAATTTCCAGTCAGGGCAACCTGTTTCTGGGATCGCTACCCCGCTACATTGTTATCGGACTGGTTGTTCACAAAGCCTGCACCGGCAGTTTTGATAAAAACCAATTTCAATTTCCGTCATTTCAACGCAGAGTATGTAGCCCTCTGTCAGGACGGACGTCAAATTCCCGCTAAGGCCTTCCAGCTGAATTTCAACAACCGTCTATGCGTTAGAGAATTTTATTCTCTAACGCATAGAAGCGACTGAAAATGCGCTTCCGCGAACCCTTAGACCGTACGGCTACTATGATCGTGTACGCATGCTCTGATTCCATCTTGGAAGTAAACTCCAGAAGACAAGTCTTGGTGGATTATTATTATTAATTAAAACAAGGATGAACACCCAAGAGATTGAGAGTTTTATGCAACGAATGGTCGGAAAGCAGTTCCGCGGAGTATGGGCTTGTGACGAATTACCTAAGGTGACTTGTAGTAATAGACCTGCTATGTTCATTGTTAATACCCATCCAAAATACATGCCTGGGGAACACTGGCTCGCCGTGACTTAAGAAGAGGAAGAAGGCAGAAAAATCAGAACTTTTTTCGATTCCTACGGGTTTCCACCGGGATTTTCTCATTTTCCCAAATCAATAAAACAATTTTTAATCAGAAACGGATTCAAGATATATTACAGCACTAAACAAGTACAGGACGAATTTTCTACAAACTGTGGTCATCATTGTATTTTCTATCTCTGTCAAAGAGCCAGAGGGCTTTCATCTGAAGATGTTATATCACAATCTAATGATGATTTAAGAAGTAATGATGTCATGGTAGATTGTTTTGTTAGAAAGTCTCTAAAGTGTTTAAATGTACTCCCTTTAAAACCTTATACGGCAGTGTGCATGTACAAGACAAATGTTTAAAGAATGCCGTAAATGCTAAGTTTTTTTTTGTCATACGTATTTTTATTGAAATAAAAAATCCCATTACACTACAATTATCGATTGTGTATTTATTCAGAAAATTGTAACCAGTCTTCGGTATTCCGCCTTTCAAATGAGTGTCTTTTGGAGGGAACCAATTTTAAATTATGTATCTGTTGACAAATTTTATAATTAGCCACACCTGCCAGAGGTAAATTGAGATCAGCCATGGTCTCAAGAAAATGGGTCCATCCTAGAGGTCTTCTGTCTTTGGATATCTTGTGTGAGGCAGTTACATTTTTGATCAAGTCTATCATATTAGAGCCTCTTAAAATTTGACCATTAGTGATGAATTCACCCTTGTCATTCCAGCCAGCTCTTCCTTTTGACCCCTTTATTTTATTCATAATGAGCGCTTTGCAACGGTGAACGGTGCACGTCAGTAGTAAATGTAGGGTATATTCACTTTGATGATTTATGACCCTGGTGGGCGGGGCTTCCAGATTGATTTGACAGGTGGGCGGGACATCCGGTTTGCTGGGTGGGACTTCTGGAATGACGTATGCATGTCTGGTGACTTTGTAATTTATGATTGCATTGTTGTGTCCATGTTTGATGTTTTACAACGACTGATAAGCACCCCGGACAAGTGTTATAACAGGTGGGATATGTTTTATGTTTAACAATGGGGTCTTAGGGTTCCGGAATGTTAAATCCCCAGACAATAAATAAGTGTTATATGAGCGGCAAGATGTTTGGTGTTTAACAAAAGGGCGCCAGGGTTCAGCAATGCTATAACCCCCACCGCATTTTATGTTCTGACAAGTGGTACAACAGATGTCCTACAACCGGTGGGTGTTAACCTTTTTATGGGGCTGATTGGCGTGGTCTGTGTATTTAAACCACGCACACCTTGGTGATGGTCATTCAGTCTTGCTTGAGTAAACTTACCTACACATTACAAACGATGGCGGATTGTACAGCGATCAGCGTTTTGGGTGAAACACCATTGAGAGCTAACAGCTTAACCACAGCTCAGCGATTTGGCAAGAGATTACAAATGGACAGCAGAGACGCAATCAACATGCCAGGCCCGAAGAAACCGTTGCAGACTTTAACCCAAATCCATCAACTACACCAGGATATGTTGGCACGGGATTGGAAGTTGGACAATGGTCGGATCGGTGCAAACATTTTCAACCCAGAGATACCGGAGGTTGCATTTTATGAATTACCCAAAGGCCAAGAGTTTAAGGCTGGTGTGACTGATAAAATGGTTTTTAATGCCAGTTTATGGAACACCTTTTGAAAAGTGTTTTATTTGGGGCCAAAACAGGGCACACAATAAGGTAGATGTACTGTTTAAAGTTGTCGAAGGAATGAAGCAGTATGACTCTGTTAGATTGGAACTATTTCTGGAAAATGTCAACGGGTTAGATTGTGACTGCGACTGCGGACTGTTCGACTGATGTAAGACCCTGAAGCCCCGCCTTAAGCTAATACAGTCCTCAACACAGCATAAAAACAGACAGACCGCCTGTGACTATCAAGCAGTCGGAAGAATTTACGAAACATGTCTCAAAATTACAACCAACCAGAGATTGAAGAACCCAAGGCTGAGCTTGACCGGGCTTGACCGGTTTGGTGATCAGCTAGGACCTCTTAATCTGTCATACCTTTCAAATGCTAACAAGAGTTATCACAAAATGGACAAACGCCTTGCACCAAAAGTTTTAAAGATCATCAAAGCAACATTGGGTATGATTCTGGAAAACGTTGTTGCGGCTATTCTCCACAAAGCATGCACCGGATGTGAAGTGGACCATCTGAGCCAGAGAAGACATTCTTGTCTCGATCCGCCTGATTATTTTTTTGAGACCCATTATGATGACATCGTGGAGACAGTTTTAACACCGTGACTGAAACGTGTTGGTCAAAGCTTTGAATGCATCGGGGTTTCATGCACCGCTGACCGATGTTCACGTAGCCGCTGAAAACTTTCTGCATGAGCTCAAGTTGGAGCCGAACATCACACAGAGACTGAGTGAGAACAGGGATGAATACATGGATAAATTTAATGATGAAGCTGTATGTGACCCAGTAGCGTCTTGGTGCGACGAAAGCAAAGAGTCTGCTGTCTAAGGATGGGTAACTTCAGTTGTTGTGTTTACATGTATCCAAACAAATCCTATGTGGGTTTAGCGATTAAACAGTTGATGCACAAAGCTGTCAAGAGCGGTATTGATGTTTGTAGACCTTTTAACAACCGAGACCATGTCAGTATAAAACATTTTAATAATCTGAACAAGCATATGGAAACGGTCAGGAACACATCTGATGATAGGCTGCAATTGTCAAACGGTGTTGACTCAAAGGCCCTAAACAACTTCATGTATAAACTTCTAACATTTTCAAATGCTGACAACAAAGACTAAAATTGGGCACCTGTTATGTTTATGTATGTAATAGATGGTTGTGTGATAAAATTGTTGAGTAATGATGCTGTGGATATAGAATGTATTTCTGTTTACAGATTTTCTAATCAGCAGAAATCTGAATGCTTGTGTAACTTTTTTGAAATTCTTGGATGACGTGTAATTTCGAAAACTCAAATAAAACAATGTTAAACATGTATTACTTCTCATTATTGCCCGAATGCTCTACGATGTCTGAACAGGTTATGAAAAGTATTTCATAACCTGAAAAGTAAACCCGGGTGCTTATGTGGGTAGAGAGGGTTTGAAAAGAGCGTACTTGGAGAAAACCGGGGAGATCCTCAAAAATGGTGAGGCAAATGACTGGCTACTCGCCCAGGGTACATACACGCTACACAGGCCTGTAGCTATACATTTTCAAAGAAATAGAGTTATGGTTCATGATATAAATTCACAATTTCAGCTGGATTTGGTTGACATGAGTGCTTATAGTGTAGAAAACGATAACATGAAATGTATGTTAACATGCATAGATGGATTAAGCAAATACACATGGATTCGTGTGCTGAGAAATAAAGGCGCTATCGAGGTAAAGCGAGCATTTGAAGACATTAAAAGAAGGAAAAACACCACAAAAAGTCCAAACGGACAAGGGGAAGGAGTTTTTTAATTCACATTTTGAAATGTTAATGAAGAAGTACAACATAAAACATTTTGCTACAGGAAATGATGTCAAAGCGAGTATCGTTGAGAGATTTAATAAAACGATTAAATCACAAATGTGGAGGTATCTCACAGCTGTCAACACTCATCGCTATGTTGAGGTTATTCAAGATTTAGTTCACGGTTACAACCATAGTTACCATCGGTCTATTAAGATGAAGCCAGCTGATGTTTGTGAAGAAAATGTTAGACTAGTTCTCAAGAACCTGTATGGTACAATAATAATGAGAAATGGTAATCAAAGTCACAAATTCCGGGTTGGGGATACTGTGAGACTCTCAAAGTTGAGAGGGGCGTTTACAAAAGGCTATGAAAAAGGGTACACAGATTAATATTTTACAATAACAGAATGCATTCCGCGGCTGCCTCCTGTATATAGAATAAAAGATTACAATGGTGATGTGATAGTTGGGACATTTTATGAACAGGAATTACTGAAAACAATCGTGGCTAAGGATAAAACTTTTAAAGTGGAAGCAGTTCTGGATGAGAAAGTACAGAAAGGGAAGGAAATGAGTCTTGTGAAATGGCTTGGTTGGCCTGAGAAATTCAACAGCTGGATACCATCGGAACAAGTCCATGACCTAGAAACTGGATAAAACTCCAGGATTTGCAGGATCACGTCATTTACATTGACTGCAATCAGCATAGGTGATGGCGGTTTCTACATAACGCTGCCCAGTAACTCGTCAAGACATGTCTATCCAAACAATTCAAGTTCAAGCTATACCACAAAATTTGCCAAAGGTATAGATTTGAAAGGTGATTGGGAAGTATCTTTGATAGAATTCCAAAACCCGCATACGTGGAAGACTTTTACATGGGGTGAAAACGCATTTGAACTACATGACTCGAAACACGACAAAACTTGGAAATATGATCTCAACACTGGTTATTACAACGGCATAGGACAATTAGTGGCAGAGATCAGCATTTATATAAAACCACATGGTGTATGGGCGGGTATGATGAATTTAAAAATAGAATGTTTCTAAAAGGCGAGCCCCATTTTAGTTTGAAATTTATTGCAAAACTGGAGCAGATATTAGGCTTAAAACCAGACGATCGGTGGTACGCCCCATGGTACGGGCCATTCCCCACAGATATTCTGGCAGGGTTTAACACCCTATACTTCTACACAGATATAATTGATTATCAACAAGTTGGTGACAGTCATGTCCCGCTGTACATATTGCAGGGAAAAAGAACAAAGTTGTCACAGTGACGTAAGACAAGCCACACTACGAACCTCTTAGTAAGAGTCAGTTTGATGAGATCTGTATTGAAGTAAAATCTGATCAGAATCAGCTGGTTTCATTCGTAGTGGGGAAGGTGATTCCAAAATTACACTTCAGACCCATCAAACAATTTTTTAGACTATAAGATGCAGCCTCAGAAACTCTACGATGATCCTCAAAGGTATGTTGAATACTACACAACACAGGCCGGTAACAGTTTACCGGGGTATCATGGTAGCGCTGCAATGTATGGGGCTGGTTTAGGGGGCCTTTACCCGAGGGCTTTTCCAGATGGCAATACCTTTGTTGAAGTGTGGGTTCTCAACAGCAAAACCACAGCTGAAAAATGCAGCGAGGAATATAGTTGGCGATGCTGTCAGCAGTGTTATGTCATGGCAAACAAAACAGCAGGACAGATCTGGATTGATGGTTATGACTCGAGGTGTTAGAAAGAGACCACCTGGTAGGAGGAGCCTACCAAGGAGTAAAAAACGCAAGAATGAGACAAAAACAAGAGCCTCGGTTAAAAGAAGGCATACAGCTCGGAGGACACTCAAAGGGAACACTGCAAAGTTGATTAAGAACATATTTTAGGAAGATGGCACTCCTACACCATATGTCTGGTGAATGTATGAAAACAGAGTTGGATTTATTCACAGTTCCTTTCACACAGACATCTATTGAGAAAAATACATACCTTGAAATCCCAACCCTATCAGCAATATCAGACGCAGCCCCTCTGGAGTTCTTTATTGCAGGAAATGGCGAAGACTACGTTGATCTAAACAATACTTTGTTGTACCTACGTGTAAAAGTCACTAAACCGGACGGAACTAATATTGATGCCGGAGCACGTGTTGGGGTTATCAACTACACGATAGCCACCCTATTATCACAAGTGGATGTCTCCTTGGGTGATCATTTAATTAGCCAGAGTAGCAACACATACCCCTACAGGGCTGTTATAGAGAGCATTCTGAATTATGGATGTGATACATTAAAGACACAGTTTTCAGGTGGTTTGCTTTACAAGGACACCGCAGGTCACATGGATGTTATGGACCCTGCAGGCGAGAACGATGACGCACGAAAAGGGCTGCCTATTCAGGGGATAGTACAACATTTGAAATGATCAGCCCTGTTCATAGTGATATCTTCTTTCAAGAGAAACTCATGTTATACGGCGTTGACATAAAGGTTAGGATGGTCCGCGGTAAAGACGAGTTCTGTCTTATGGGGGCAGGTGATGTGTGTTATCGTTTGCATATATTATCTGCGTCACTATTTGTCAAGAAAGTGGCTGTTTCACCAGCCGTGAAACTTGGACACGCTCAAGTGCTACTCTCAACCACTGCCAAGTACCCAAATGAAAGAGTGTGTATGAAGACATTTAGTTTACCGGTGGGGGGGTCGCGTTTGCAACCAGGAAAACCTATTTTTAGGACCTCTGCCAAAATGTATTGTCGTTAGATTGGTGGACAATGACAGTTTTACAGGAAGATACACAAAAAATCAATTTAATTTCAAACATTATAATTTGGAGTTTATGGCTATGTATGTAGACGGTCAGCAATTTCCTAGCAAACCATTCCAACTAAATTACACAACGGAGTTAGCAGTGCGTGAATTTTACCAATTGGCCTTAGCTTCAGTAAAACACCTAAAGGACCAAGCCTTGGCTATTAACAGGTCTGACTTCTTACATGGCTATGCCCTTTATGCATTCAACTGCACGCCGGCTGAGGAATGCGGTCAGCACCTATCCTTGATCAAGTCAGGGAATGTACGATTTGAGACAACCACTGCCCCACACAATTAATTTGGTTGGTTATTCAATTTTTGACTCCATTATCGAAGTGTCAAACCGGCGACAAGTCATGGTTGACTACTATTAGGAAAACGGTGTGGAAATGAATACCGCAGAGTTGACCGGTGTGGTGAACCAATTTTCATCTAGGACTCATTTCTATTGTGTGCTGGCATGCGACCAACTACCTAGTGGACCAGTCCGAGATGTTGCATCAATACTGATTGTTAATACACACCCGAGCAATTACCCCGGGGAGCACTGGCTGGCTATTTACATAACAAACGATGGCACTGGAAGGTTTTATGACAGTTTTGGAAACCCCCCAGATTTTACGTATTTTCCCAAGTCAATCAGTGCCTTTCTACAAACCTGTGAGAATGTGGAATACAGTTCAAAACAAGTCCAGGACTTGATTTCAACCACGTGTAGACAACATTGTGTGTTCTTTCTCTATCTAATGACGAGGTCTGAGTTATAAAGATGCTATGTCTTTTTATATTGAAAATGATGATGTGCAAAAAAATTATGTGCTAGTCTCAAAGTTTGTGCCTAAGATGTACCAGAGTAAGCGTGATAAGCAAATGTTTAATTGTATACAACATGCTCAATCTTGTGAATCGTTTAATTTGTGTCATGGTTGTTGAAGAAATAGAAAAGTAAATCATGTGTAGGTCAGCTTTATTATTCAAAAATAAAACCAATCGTAAAACCACATCAATGTTTACATAGTATTTTTCATACAACAATTATTCAAGGTAAAACATACACTTAGACAATGAATCGCAAATGATAAAAAAGCATAAAATAAAAACACATTAAAATGGAAGCCATTTTGTGGGGTCCATGGTAGGGCCTACATAGACAGCTTTGGTTGTTTGATAACCAGTTGCTGGGGGAGTGGCTAAATCATTCATTTTGTCGCCAGACGTTTGTTTATACAAATTTATTTTACGCCTTACAAGCTCATTTGGAATAGTTGTAAAAGGCATGTTGAGACATGCTATGTCCTCTAAAAACGCCCCCCACCCCAATGGCCTTGTAGTGTCAGCAATTTTATTGGTTGCTGTCACACTTTTAACCAGATCCAACAGGTGTGAACCCTTGATTATCTCTCCTTTGAAAATGAATTCAACATTTGATGTCCATGAAGTCAAATCTTTAGACCTGTGCATTCTATTAACCTTTTCAAGCGCGAGTTTCAAATATGCCTTAATGGTCCCCCAGCGTGAGTTTTTTTGCACGTGATTTCAGTACTCACTCAGAGTTCCAGAATTTGATTATGACGTCACAATACATTTTATACGCAGCTTCCCAAAAACACCACGCTGCTTACTAGTTATGCATCTATTTTTTTTATTTCAATTATATTAGCAAACCTCTACCGTTAGTAACTTAATGTATATTAAATAATTATTGACCAATGGTTGACGTGTAACTGTAGCTAGCTAGCAAACGTCAGCCAACCGCTAGCTAACAAAGTGTGACCTGTAATTCAGTGCAGCAAAATGAAGATTGGTGACGGTTCTAAATGTGTCTTATTGTATTGAGCTGTAGAAGTAAAAAAAAATGTTTAACATATCCTTTGTTTGAACTAGTTACTGAAAGTCAGCCACCAACAACAGACTCCATCAGATTCCCACACACGAACTGTAGTTATATCTGCATGATGTGTCACTGCTGAGCACGGGATCAAACTATTGTGAGGCAAAGGGTGGTAGGTCGCAATCATTTTAAACTTAAACATGCGCTATTAAGTGTCTGTATCCAGCACAAGTGCTTTCATTGCGTGTTATTAATATTATTGAAATCATAGTTATTTTTACAGTGATATATTGGGACAAATCATAGTTTTCCTAGGATGTCAAATCTGTCCGAAAGACTGGCAAATGTAAATGACCATCAGGCCTCAGAGTCACTCACCTTTCTTTATCTTGGGTTGATAAAAAAGCATAGCGGTGCCCAAACTTCTTGAAAGTTTGTACACAATGATTTTGACCGGTTGTCAGCTCTTCCAGGGAATGGTAAGATGATCTATAGTAGTCGCTAATACCATTCGTTTTGTGTATTATGTTTATTGTAGAAAAATATAACTGCTAGTGTTGGCTGCCTGTTGGTACGTAAGTAACCCTTCTTGTCCCGATTTGAATGCTTGTTACCTGGTTAATATCATAGTGTGGTCTTCAAACAATTACAATGAGGAAATAAGGTTATAAACACTGTTTGAGCTAAATGTGAGTAAATAAAAGCACGGTCTGACCAGCCATTGTTACGTCACTCGTACCTAGACGTTCTAAACAATACGTTGTAATCACACCGGTGTGATCGTACGCTTCAGGGACCACTCTAGCCTGATCACACTGGTGTGATCGTACGCGTCAAAGGGTTAAGAATATTTTCAAAATTCTTCCTACGCCTCACAGGCACATTATCCAAAATGTCATCAACAAGGTTAACATTTCGGTCAACAGTTTGCTTCATGTTTACTACATCAGGCCCAGTCTCAGACACGGGTAGACTTAAAGTCAGTGTATTTGTGTCAAGCTCCCCCTGTCTCGCAACAGTCAAAAATCTTTGTAAAATGGCAGAGTATCTTTTAGCTTTCTCATGTAAATCCATATCAGGATTCAACAGTAGATTGCGAATCGATGAGTCCAAATCATTTTCAACAGATTGTCTTACATCGGTGCTAGTCGTTTTGGATTCTTGCTGTTTTTGTAACTGATGTTACGGCACCAGAAACATTTTCTGAGCATGATCCATGTTGTTTAACCGTGCCTCGATGCAATTAGACTGGTTAGGAACGGTACTGCAACGCTTTGTAACGGTAGTAGAAAACCAAACCTCCAGATTGGTTGATGGTTTTTCTTTTCTTTGCGACTGAAGTGTTCTTTCTAGACATGTATACAATGTTGGCTTTTTGTCTCTTTACTTTTCGGAGCTGAGATTCTGTTAAGGGTATATTTCCGCACCTTAGATTAAGAGCTATTTCACAGAGTGATAGAATGAGGTCGGTGGAAGCTGATTCTAAAATAACTTTTCATTGACTTGCCGGTGCCTTAAATAGCATCTTCAAAAGTGGTAAATTTCTACAAATGCGTTTAGACATGATCAAACTTTCTTAGGAACGTACACGACAGGCCAATCCCCTGAAAATAACCCCGTTCTCAGACGGTAGTTTCTGGTGTTGTAGCTTTAAAGTCATTAAGTAAATAACCAAAAGGCGGATGTGTTGCGTCTTTAAAACTCTCCATGAAGAACCAAGAAAGACCAGAGTATATCTGTCTGCCCAAAATGCTAATCTGTTGATTGTCACAGGGGTTTTTAAACAAGATGAGGTAGTTTGTGTTCAAGTTAATAGTTCTACTAGATTTGCCTTTAACAAACATGTTTTGGACAAAGTAAATGGCACTCAGGTTATGGTGATGTGAATATTGTGTGAAAACTCTCCATCTCCAAACTCTCTGATGCACTTTTCATTAAATCTTCAATAATTAAAAGGTTGTTTTTCTGAATCGGTAGCAGATTGTCATCACACAGCGATGTTGGTAGACCTTCTATAAAAGTAATCTCCTTCACCTTCAACATTTCGTCATACAGCGGTTGCCAACATGAATAAACCCAGACGATATTCTGAATTTCTTTGGAGAAAACAATGTCAGCATTATCCAACAGCATCTTCACAAAATATGTTTTACCTTAGTTACTGGGGTCACTAATGACACAGCTGAATGGGTGTTGAAGTCGTGGGTCAAAACCGCTATCCATCCTAGAATGTGACTTAGTACCCGTAAGGCCTTGTGCTGTAATCAGGGAGCAGTACACGCTTTTTGTACACAACTCTGAAATGCTTAGACACTACTCGGTTTTTCAATGTAAATGGTCTTTTATCTCTCGTAATTGTGTCTGCATTAGCAAGGACGTGATCATCATCACCACCCTCGCCTCGAACAAATTTATCAACCAGTTGTGTTAGCGTCTCCATATTAACAATGGTTGTGTTGTAGCTGTTGAGTGTAATGCCTTTTGCTTTGAGACAGGTCAGACCTTTAACGGTTTTGTAACCGTATGTCTTTGGCCCACCACTAACAAATTGTGCGATGCTGTCACCATCTGGTAACTCATCGGTCAAGTCACCCAAGAATGGCCCCAGTGGGGGCACCCAATCCCCGTGGCGTGTGACATAGATCACTGAATCAGTGTCTGTGTAGAGTACACGTCTATCCAACTTCTCCAAGAGTGAATACAACTCGAGTCTAGCATAAGCGGTTGTGAACGCGACAATAAAAATGTTGCCGTTACGTGGTTTGATTGGTGTCTGTTTTGTGTAACACCAATGTACCATCGCAACTGTGTCTGAGATGAAAGAGAAATAACCAACTTCTATTTCACTGGAAAAAAGGTAGTGGCTAAACTCCTCCAGATCTGTAATTAACATTGTGTTCATAAGGTTAGACCGCTCACCCATCTTACCCCAAAGACTATTCATTGCCAATTTAGCCAAAGATCGCCTAGCACTGTTTACAACAATGTTTTCCTTGTCAAGCTTCACACCCTCCTTTTCATGATATTCACGGATATACTGGTCTTTAGCATCATTGTCAACCACAGATGGCGGGAAGCCGCTAGCGTTCTGCTTGTGCGTCAGGAATGTTCTTATGTAATCTGCAAAATGATTATCTGATGTCCTGGTGAAATCCCAGACTTCGAAAATTTTCACAATGCGATAACCTTTCTCAACAGCCTTAACCAGCTCAATAGAAACCCAGTTACCAGTTAAAGAACTTTCTGAATCAGTATGTGAACAATCAGTCACCTGGTTTTCAGACACTGCACATAATCTACACAAGGAAAAGAACAGCTTACTGCGGACCCTGTGGGGTAAAACGGGGTGATAAAGACCTTTCGTTGGACACACTGTAGCCCTAACAATTCCAAAGTAGGTGTCTAGCGGTTTGAAATCTCGAAAGATTATGTCTGGACGCCCAATCGGATAAGTCTTTGTCTTGTTGCAGAATGGGTAAAGACTAGACATCGTTATACTGAATAGTCTCCCCTTCTCGAGCCGTAAATTTCAAATAAATTGCATTGGAATGGCCGCCAAAAAGAGCATCCCGAGGGTCAAGGCGCTCTGGAGCATTAAAGGTCTTCAAGAAAGCTTGGACATCTGCGGATGTGTTTTTAAGCTGATCCCACTCACACTCCCATATGTATTGAACATGTACGTTGTGTTGTTCTTTTAAAGCCTCATTGTTGGTGCATCAACCCGTACTGAATCTTTGTCACCGGATTGGTGCTTGTTGAACAATGACACTTTGGGTGACCGTGCCAGAAACAGCCTAGAAATTCATAGACTGTGCACACCCCATTGCGTTCAGCATATCCATCAAGATAGTAGGCACAGATTTTCACTTCACCCCTGTTCAGGGCATGCTGTATTGATACATTCTCATCAGAGGCCACATATTCAAGCCTTGAGCTGTTTGAGAATGTCTTCTGACAACGGTTGTAGTTGTCTGAGGGGACCAATGCAATGGTGTCCTTGGTAAGGAATCTGTTGCAAAAGACTTTCATGCAAGCCGAAGCAATCGTAATTGACTGGAATGGGTCAACACCACCACACTCCAGGAACTCTGTAGCGCATACAACCCTCTCTCAAGATGACCACATAATTTACGCAGTAAGCCTTTATTTCATCTTGCATGACAAAGGGGTCTGCGGAAACAGTTGCGTAACATTGCAAAACTCATCTTTTTCTTTAGCCATCATGGTAATCACACCGGAGTAATGCGGTTCCGGATGGTGGCCAACATAGTTCTCATTCTCTTTGATGTTAAACTCGTAAGGAAAGTAGCCTTTTTTCGATTCCTTAAAACCCATAGCACGTGGCAAGGCCACCAGCTTCATCGGTAGGAAGCAATGACTATCAATGTTTCTCTGATTGAATGTGCTGTCTGTAAAAATCATGAGCTTGCTACCATTAGCAATAACTGTCGTGCCAATACCATTGTTAGCAAGGTACTGCATCAAGATGTAACCATTGAAACCTTTAGAGTTGTGTGCTATAAAAGTGTAGTCATTATATTTCGGTTGCCTAAACTTTTGGAAAAAAGCAGCGACACAACCATCTCCGGCCGAACACCATGTCTCGTTATCAAAGATTATTGTGCACACAAAATTTGGAGTGTGTACACCATTCACCGGATTGGCAATTTTCTCAAAATCATAAAATATGTAGCGCTCACTGGGGTCCTCGGGTTTAGAAGGTTTTATGAAACACTGATGATTCATTTCAACCACCAGATCCACGTTACAATCGGGACATGTTAGCTGTGCACTTGTGCGCTTTATAGTTGGTAATACTAACGTTGCAATGACGGCTGCAATCGACACAGTATTTCTTTTGGCCACACCTGCTAACCCAACAACCCGCACCTTTGTGGTGCTTCAAGCGTTTATGCTGTCTATAACAAAAGTCAGAATAACATATCCACTTACAGTCCGGGCACTGCTTTGTGTTATGGGGTTGGGTATGACAATCTTCATGAAGACAGACACTACAGCTATGTTTACAGGCATGATCGCCAAGGGCGTTAAAACCTGTATAACACCACTCACAAACATATGACACACCCAGAAAACCCTTCAGATTCATGATACCATAGAAATGGTTATCGTGTAAGTACATAAAGACGGTTCTAGAGTGGGTGTCCGCGCTGTTTTGAAACTTGGTAAAGTGACCATCCTGTGTTCGATGAAAGACAACAATTTTACACCCTGTCATTTCTTCAAACCGAACAATATCTGTGAATGTCACACAATCATCTAACGCTAAACCAGCTCCCATATGTAGCTCATGACCACTAACCAGGGCCTCAGCATATGTGTACTGTGCGTTCAACATACCCATCAAACAAACGTAAAAACATGTAGAATCATTATTCACAACCACATATAAATGCCTTCTTTTTTATTGATAATCTGATCTATCAATAGTGTTTGAGCTTTACGCCATGGGGCACCACCCTCACGGTTGTTGACAATTTGTACCACCAACTCTAGTGATTCATCAATCATAACCGCGGCATTACTCTGCATAACACTTTCAAGTAAATTACCAAACGTGTGTTCATTATATTCATCTGCTCTCATGGTCACATGTAGGGGGGATATCAGAGATTCACCAATCAACTCAATCTGCAGACTATCACCAGGCCCGTGAACAAAGTCTGAAGCTCTAACAATCAAAGCCTTCCATAATGAGTGCATAGAATGTGCCAAAATCACCAACTTCACCAGTATTTTGGAAATGTATCAACTGTCGTAATTCAGCGTTGTCAAACTCATTATGTTGTATAACTCTAACATCGCCATCGTTGCAATGAGTTTGTGTCAGAGAGCTCGGAGGAGAGTCAACTAGATCATGTGAAAAATGGGGGCTACTAATCTCGGTTAACAAACCTTGCATCTGTGGATTAATGTCTGTATCGCTGTGTAACAAAGTATTGGCTGGTTCATTTGTATTTTGGGTTGTGGTCTGTTGATTATGTGTAGATGTTGATGGTCGTTCCGTGTCTCGTCTGATGTTATCACTATCTTTCGCCATTTCTCTAGCTTAACGTGTAAATAATGATCCACTTACAGGTTAAAATATTATTCTAACTCAAACATACATTTACATAAATCACAGTTTTGATGAGTTGACTGTAGATATGTAATACCTTCAGCTTTCAAGCATTGTGTAATGGGGTAACTGTGTTAAAAAAAACCCTGACGCTGGCACAGGGTTTTTTTTAACAAGGTGGGGGGTCCATAACTGAAGCCATTATGGTGATGTAGTCTGCATCATCAGCGGGTCCTCACCCTGTAGGCCGATAAATAGAGTACAAAGATTCAGCTGTATGCATAATGTCGTAATGTTAATAACATTTTAGTTCAAGACTGAACATGTCTGTAAATAATTAGACTTACACAGAAAGTATCTGTTCAGGTTGTGTAAGATCACAACCGCACAGTCCAACTGACACTGATGCTGGTCACTTGGTCTGAAATAAATACAAAGAGGGTTAACAAGTGTATACAGGTATTTAAAGCTGATTATTAATAATGTTAAAAGTGTACTTACCAAGATTTGAAGGCCCAAATGTGTTTACCAAACAAGGCTGGGTTTAATTCCGCTCAACCTAAACCAGAGATATAAAACAGACAATATGAAAGACAGATAAAAGCGCATGGATTGCTCAATCGTAAAATTGATTTACACATTCTTAAAAAGTTCAAATGTGTCGTTTGTTAGCGTTTGTAATTGCAACACAATTCAAATCAATTATTTCAAATAATATAACTTGTACTTATCATGTAAACGGCATACTCCGCGCTGGAAACAACAGCTGTCTTCTGTGGAAGCCGCGCATTTAATATTGTCTTTACATCACAGCCGGGGCGCCTCCAGCAGGTCACACCTCATAACTTTGTCATTGGTTACACGTCATCGTTCTTCACGTTAGAACTATACTGGCTACGATGATTAAAATTGTGGAAAAAGCTTAACTAGTTAGTTCAGATAGTTGCTGACGTTTGACAACCAGATATATTGATACTTCCTGTCCGGTAGAAACGCCGTTCTCGTTAGTTATCGCGGCTCAGCCGTGACATCACATCATTTAATTTTATCTATTAACGACAAACTCATCCGCTTACATATAAACACTGGCTATTGTCACCATATCGCCATTAATCTCTTCAACATTTAACAAACACAAGTCCATAATACAGCAATCAAAAATCGGATAGCGTGACTGAAGATGAACTTTTTTTTTTTACACACCCGTGGTGATCATGGCTGTAAACATAGCTGTAGTGTCTGTCTTCATGAAGATTGTCATACCCAACCCCATAACACAAAGCAGTGCCTGGACTGTAAGCGGATATGTTATTCTGACTTTTGTTATAGACAGCATAAAGGCTTGAAGCTCCACAAAGCTGTGGGTCGTTGGGTTAGCAGGTGTGACCAGAAGAAATACTGTGTCAATTGTGACTGTCATTACAACGTTAGTATTACCAACTTTAAAGCGCACAAGTGCACGGCTAACATGTGTCCCAATTGTAACGTGGATCTGACTGTTGAAATTAATCATCAGTGTTTCATAAAACCCTTTAAACCTGAGGACCACAGTGAGCGCTACATGTTTTATGATTTTGAGACAATTGCCAATCCTGTGAACAGTATACACACTGGAAATTTTGTGTGCGCAATAAGCTTTGATAACGAGACGTGGTGTTCGGCCGGAGATGGTTGTGTCGCTGCCAAAATCACCAACTTTACCAGTATTTTGGAAATTTATCAACAGTCGTAATTCAGTGTTGTTAAACTCATTACGTTGTATAACTCTAACATCACCATCGCTGCAATGAGTTTGCGTCAGAGAGCTCGGAGGAGAGTCAACTAGATCATGTGAAAAATGGGGGCTACTAATCTCGGTTTAAAACCCGTTAGATCCCATAGCGGCTGTCGACGGCCTTCCTTTAGATTCCCATAGCGGCCGCAGACAGCAGTGTTTCTTTAACAATAATATTTGTGTAAATATCACAAAATATACCTGATAAAAACGTGTTACTGTAAAAAACTTTGTTGTCATTAATAAGAAAACAGAAAAAGGCTAGGTTGTCATTTGACTTTTTTAAGTTTTTATAATTTATTTACTCGAAATGCTAGCAGCAAAGCGGCTGCGACTTTTACTCTAGAAGAGGCTGTTTCTGTGTTGTTTGGTGATACCCCTCTGCCAATAGGCAGTCACTGAAAATTTAAATATGCAAATCACACCTCATGGCCATCTGCCCCATGGCTATAAAAGAGGGTCTCACACTGCTCAGTCTCCCGACATACCTTTCTTCATGAGAAAAGCAGTCAGAGACCGGTCAGGGCATGAACCCTATGGGCGACACTCCACTCATAGAACTGGAGTTACTAAAGTAACTATCGTTCTACTTCATGAAGCTTTGCCCATAGGGGCTTCGCTCCTATTGGTTTAGGGCAAAGCAAGCGAGCCCAAGATGTACTCCCTGCCGGTCACCAACCTCACCAACGAGACAAGTGCCCAACAGGACGGCTCAGGCACGGAATACCAACCGCGCCACCGAGCCGCTTCCATCCCGCTCAACCACTGGCACATACGTTTGCACACTGCTAACCAGCCCCAAACAATTGCACACACGGCACCAACCCATCCGGTACCTCCTCAATCAGCAAAAACTGAATCGGAGCGTATGAGGCCAGTCCAAAAAACACGCCGAGACCCGGACTCAGCACCCAAACAGACGCTCAAGCACACACAATGCGAGCGTCTGACCAAAAAGCCACACAGGAAAACCGGAGCACCGGACGGAACCATGTCAAATGCACCGTCCCAGACCCTCAACGGACATAACTCACACTCCAGCCTCAGCCACACTGAGCACATAGTGAGCCAGCGTACCTGCAGCCATGTCACGCAAGTAAAACCGGACAAAAGACGAAGGCATCCCCCTAGACGCAGCAGCGCAAATGTCCTCCACCCCCACGCCCCTGAACTGGGCGGCCGAGGCCGCCACCCCGCGCGTGGAGTGCGCCCCAAACCCCCTAGGCGTAGGAGTGCCACGTGACACAGGCCAGATCAATCGCCTCACACAACTAGTGAGACAGACGCTGTTTCGACAACGGCTGGCCCACCTTGGGGCCTCCGTGACACACAAAGAGCTGGGGCGCGGTCCGCATCGCGGCCCTGCGCTGCACATACTGTGCCAGGGCGCACACCAGGCACAGACGATGCAACCTCTCCTCCCTCGCTCCCACATGGGGAGGGGGAGAAAACGCCCACAATACCATCTTCATGGAACGAAACGACAACTTGATCACCTTAGGCAGAGAGGCCGGGTTACGGAGCAATACAGCCCTGCTGCCATCGCCATTGATGGCGAGACAGCCAGGCTGCGTCGACAGCGCACAAAGGTCACTGACCCGCTTAGCAGACGTCAGAGCCAACAAGAGCGCCGTCTTAAGGGATAGCATCCTCAACGGTATCTGATCAAAAGGTTTGAACGGCGCGTCGCACAGCGCCTCCAGAACCAAAGCCAAAACCCACTACGGCAACGTCCGCTGAGCCACGGAGACGGCGGGACCCAGGGATGACTAAACACAGACACTCCATTGAACCCTTCATGACACGCCGAGATCGTACACGCATACACCTTGAGCGTGCCAGGGGATCTTTGCTGATCACACAGACATAGCAGGAATGACAGGACACTGCCCACGTCACAACAAAGGGGGTCAACCCCCGCGTCCTCGCACCAGCGGGCAAAGATCCTCCAACAGCCAGTATAGCAAGCCGATGTGGAGGCCGCCCTCGCACCCTGAATGGTCGCGACAACCTCCTTGGTCAGTCCTCACCGCAGCAGCCTGGCCCTCTCAGGAGCCAGGCCCGTAACGGCTGGCCCAACACAGGGAGCACCCCGATCGAGCCGTTCGCCTGTGTCAACGCCCCGTGGCAGTAAGGGATCGGCCATGGCGTTCCCACCGCCATCTGAGCCGCCTCCGCATACCACAGGGCACCTGGGCGAAAAGGGGCGATCAGGATGAGCGACAGCCCCTCCGTCCGCACCCGAGACATGACAGGGAGAATACACTGGAGAGGGGGAAACGCGTACAGCAGTACTCTCGGCCACGGCCGGTGAGCCAACGCGTCCACGCCCAATGGTGGCCTGTCCTGCGCACGTCCACCTGTGCATTCCAGAAACGTCTCCAGACCTCGACAACAATGTCGGGATGAAGACGCCACTTCTCTTCCCAGGGGCCTCCCCGAGACAGCAAGTCTGCACCCACATTGAGGTCTCCGGGAATGTGAAGAGCCCTCAGAGACCTGAGGTGCACCAGCGCCCACTCCCAGGTCTGCACCGCCAACAGGTGGAGGGGTAGAGACCTGACCCCGCCCTGCCTGTTTTACGTACACAACCGCCGTGCGATTGTCCAACTATACCAACATGTCCCGACCCCGCAGGGTCGGCGCGAAGTGCAGCAGCACGCGCATGATTGTGTCCAACTCCAGCCAGTTGATGTGGCGCTCCGACGGAGACCACACCCCTCTGACTGCGTATGATCGGCACGTCCAGCCCCAGCCCGTCAGGGACGTGTCCGTAAAGACCAGGACCTCGAACCGACACTCTGCCCATGGGAACCCCACGTAGCAGACTGCGTGGGTCCCTCCAGTACGCAAGGTCCGACTCCAGAGAGCTCGGGACCTTGATCAACCGCCACCGGTGACATATGGGATCCAACCGGAAACGTGCGAACCAGCGCTGTAGGCCCCGCATGCGCAGCAGGCCCAACGGAACCACCGCGTGGGCTGATGACATCAAGCCCAGTAACGACATGACCAAGAACACCGACACCGTACGCAACGGCTGGACGTGGTCCAGGGCCCGCAGAGTTGCCACTCTCTACTCCTTGGACACGCGCGCCCTCATAGACACTGTGGATAACTGGAGCCCCAGAACGCAACCAATAGGGAGATGAAACACCACCAGTTGACTGGGCTGAGGAGCGCTCTTTTTCCAGTTCACCGCGAAACCCAAGTGAGTGAGCTGAGTCACCAACCTGAATGTGTGAACCCGGGCCTGTTCCACCGAGTGTGCCAGAAACAAAAGGTCATCCAGGTAGGCCAGAACTCTGACCCCTCGACACCTCAGCGGTCCCAACGCCGCCTCCACACACTTGGTGAAAGTGCGGGGGGCCAACGTGTATCCGAACGGAATCTTAAAGGCGAACCGCAGGAACTTCCTGTGGCGAGGTAGTATTGGGACATGGAAGTAAGTGTCCTTAAAATTGATGCTGACGCAAAAATCCCCAGGGTGCATGCACTCCAAGAGACGTTTCATTGTGAGCATGGGAAATGGCCTCTTCGACACACAATTGTTCAAAACGCGCAGGTCGAGAATCGGCCTCATGCCTCCCGTTTTCTTGGGCACCAGGAAGTAAGGGGAATACAGCCCCTTCTCTCTCTGCTCCAACGGGACTAGGGACACGGCCTCCTTTTCCAGAAGGTCCGCAATCTCCCCCTGCAGGGCAGTGACCTTCAATGGAGACACCATGAAAAGTGAAAAAAGTGAAAAGTGAAAAGTGAAAAAGTGAAAAAAAGCGCATAACCCTTTCTCAGTGTCTTGTCCAACCAGCCTGGCAGTGTGCATAGACGACGCCACTCTGAGTAGAACAGAGAGAGTGGTCGAGCACGCAGCTGGGGAGCTGTGGCCAGCCATTGACGGTACGCTTCCGCAGCCCCGACCGCCGTGCGGGGGCCGTCCGCAAACAGCCACCCCTCCCAAGGTGGGGCCAACCCGAAAGGGAGAGGAAGACGCATGCGCCACCTTGGCCGAGCTGTTCATCTCCCTATTGGTTACAGCCGTAACCATGGAGATAGAGGCTCCAGCAGGCAGTCGAGTACAACTGGCCAGATACCTTAGTGGGGCGAGCAGAAAACTCCTCCTCACCCAACAGAACCCTGCCCGGGCTCCCACACATGCCCGCCACCCCGGCGGCGGCAGTAGGGGGAGCCACAGACTCATGGAGTCAGAGACCACCGCCCCAAGTCAGAGACTGAGGGCAGGAAGACCGCTCATCAAACCTACCCGGGCATGCAACAGCCGTCAGCAATGAAGGCTCACTCACTGATATATAAGGTGCACACATAGCTTTGTTTATCAACACAGAGGAGCTCCCCACCAAACACACGCAGGGTGGGGAAGCGTCCGAGGGACACTCCCCCCCAAAACGTCAGGTACGGCTCCTTTTGAATTGAGGTACCTTCCGGCCCCCCTCGTTCTGCCGGCGGGTAGGAGGATGAGGAGGGGACGGCCTCGGGGGGCGAGGCTCACATGCGTACTTGCGCAGAGAAGGGACCTCCGGCACCGCAGTCGGCGTCGGGCACTTCTCCCTCTGACTCCTCCTGAAAGGAGTCCTCCTCGGAGAGGAGAGAGAGGACGTCAGCGAACTGACCTGCCTGCAGTCCAGACCTGTCACCCATTGAAAACATTTGGTGCATTATGAAACGAAAAATACAACAAAGGAGACTCTGAACTGTTGAGCAGCTGCAATCCTATGTCAAGCAAGAATGGGAATACATTTCACTTTTAAAACTACAGCAATTGGTCTCCTCAGTTTCCAAACACTTACAGAGTATTGTTAAAAGAAGAGGCGATGCAACTAAGTGGTAAACATGCCCCTGTCCCAACTTTTCGGAAATGTGTTTTCTGACATCAAATTCAAAATGGGCATGTTTTTTTCCAAAAACAATAACAATTCTCAGTTTCAACATTTGATATGTTGTCTTTGTACTATTGTGAGTTGAATATATTTGCACATCATTGCATTGTTTTTATTTGGATTTACACATTGTCCCAACCTTTTTTGGAAATGGGGTTGTACATAATAAATCACAAAATACTGACTTATTGATAAAAAAAATAATAATTTGAATTATAGCATATAGTCAAAGCTTCAAAATTTCTTACAAACTAGATTGTGCCCTAAATGGTATCCTGATGTCGACTGTAGATGGAAGTTATATTAAAGGGACTATATGTCCGTTATTAACATACAATATGATGTGCCCGTATAATTTATGGGCATGTATGCATCTCACTATTAGAAACAGATTGAGTCTAGTATTATATTTCCTAGTTCTAAGGAAACCACCATGTTCAGAGTTAATAGGGATTTAGGGATAAAGTACCAGTGGATACAGATGCCAAATTGGTCATCAACACAAGCAAGCTACATTTTCCACTACATTGCTTTTCAAATATTGTGTTTTTATTTTTTACTTTTACCCCCTTTTTTCCTCCCACTTTTGTGATCTAATTTGTGGATATTGTCGAGGCAAGGCAAACATATTTGACTAATAATCCCCCAAACTTGGATGGCGCTGGCCAATATTCTTAACTACAAGGCTTTGAGCCTTCAGAGGCCCCCAGATCTGAAGTTTAAACTTATGAAATTGCAATGGCTGTGGAACAGTGACAATATATGTGACAACATATATTATAAAGTAAAGTCTCCGGCTTGTAGCACATCTTTTTTACAGACATGCATCTACTAGCACCCTGTCTGGAAAAACATAACCAGCCTAGAAATAGGGCAAAATGTTTTCTATTTATAGGCTATTCATGTTTACGTTAACTTGTTGCATTTTTGCAAGTAGCTAACCCAATTTTACTGTACATCTAAAACCATACAGCTCGTTTTGTATGGTAATTGATGCATAAGCGAACATGACCTCTCCATCCTGGGGAAAACTATGATTTGTTCCCCCCCAATATATCACTGCAAACATAACTATGTAATTTCAATAATACTAATAATACACAATGAAAGCACTTGTGCTGATTATAGACACTTAATAGCGCGTTTTTAAATTTCAAAAGATTGCAACCCCCGCCCTTTGCCTCACAATGGTTTGATCCACTGCCCCCCCAGCCCTCAGCAGTGGCACATCGTGCAGGAACAGTGCGTGTGTGGGGTCTGACAGTCTGTCGTTGGTGCCAGACCTTCAGTAAGTAGTTCAAACAAATAATATATTAGACATTTCTATACATTTACCACTCAAGACTTTAAAACACATTTCTAAACTTCACCAGTCTTCATTTTCACTGCATTGAATTACAGGTCACACTTTGTTAGCTAGTGGTTAGCTGACGTTTGCTAGCTAGCTACAGTAACATCAACCAGTGTTTGCAGCTGTTTGAATTTGAGTCAATGACAGAAGCTTGCAATGCAATGTATGTAGTGTTCCTTAGCTGGCGATGTGACAGTGTTCATGTCTACCTTCTGGAAGGCACTCAATGCATGTAGCTAACATGAGATTAATCCAGTAAGTTTGTTTTATGTTGGTAGGGTTCACACTCAATGAATTTGCAGAGCTACAGAAGCGAGCAAACCAATGGCGCAAACTAAAACAGTATTACAGCACTACTTTTGGTGTCCCCCTCAAGAATAGCTCTTGAGAACATTTTATATAATTCTCCCCCATCTGAAGTTGATATCAGATTTTCGCCCCTGAATGGATGTAAATTTGTTGAGTTCACAGGTGAGTGTGCGACTTAACATTATAGCTTCCTCTGTATTTACAGTGTCCATCTGAGTCTTGTGAATACTTCTATACAGTGAAGTCCATAAATATTTTGACACTGACACTGAAATTTCGTTGTTTTTGCTCTTTACTCCAGGATGTTGGATTTGAAATGAAATGGTGATTAAGAGGCTAAAGTGCTTAACTGGTAGCTTTAATATGAGGGTATTTACAGCCTTTTTCAGACATAGAAACCCCATATTTATGGATTAAAAGTATTTGACAATTTGAGTTATTTCGTTTGGCTAGGGCAACGTAACACATGAATGAGGATCAACGATCCGGCAGGGACGGGTCATCAGGGCTCCTCAGAAATACAGCCGGTGATGAGCCAAGCGGGAACAGGTGCGTGATAGGTAATAGGGAGCAGCTGGTACCGGCTCTACTCCAAGGAGTGACGCCACGCCCCCTAATTCGTTGCCCCGACAACCGGGAGAAACCAAAACAAGGCACCTCAAGGGAGGGAGGACGTGACAATAAGTGTTATATAATAGTGCTATTTTTATTGTAGGCCTAATTGTAGGGTCATTGTCCTGCTGCAAGGTGAAGTGGCATCCAGATGAAAGATGTTTCTGTACACTTCAGAATTAATCATATAACTGCCGTCAACAGTTACATCATCAATGAAGATAAATGAGTTAGTTCCAGTGGCTGCCATATATAGACAAAACATAACACCCCCTCCAACTTATTTCATAGCTAATGCAAGTTCCTTATTCTATGCACATTCCTCTTCCCATCTCTCTTGTACACATAAATACAGTGCCTTGCGAAAGTATTCGGCCCCCTTAAACTTTTCGACCTTTTGCCACATTTCAGGCTTCAAACAAAGATATAAAACTGTAATTTTTTGTGAAGAATCAACAACAAGTGGGACACAATCATGAAGTGGAACGAAATTTATTGGATATTTCAAACTTTTTTAACAAATAAAAAACTGAAAAATTGGGCGTGCAAAATTATTCAGCCCCCTTCAGTTAATACTTTGTAGCGCCACCTTTTGCTGCGATTACAGCTGTAAGTCGCTTGGGGTATGTCTCTATCAGTTTTGCACATCGAGAGACTGAAATTTTTGCCCATTCCTCCTTGCAAAACAGTTCGAGCTCAGTGAGGTTGGATGGAGAGCGTTTGTGAACAGCAGTTTTCTGTTCATTCCACAGATTCTCGATTGGTTTCAGGTCTGGACTTTGACTTGGCCATTCTAACACCTGGATATGTTTATTTGTGAACCATTCCATTGTAGATTTTGCTTTATGTTTTGGATCATTGTCTTGTTGGAAGACAAATCTCCGTCCCAGTCTCAGGTCTTTTGCAGACTCCATCAGGTTTTCTTCCAGAATGGTCCTGTATT
>JACXGI010001816.1:0-31042 GCA_016801175.1 Esox masquinongy
CCCCCCGCCCCCCCCCCCCCCCCCGCCCCCAGAGGGGTGTGATGACGAGCCCCTGCCGCCCCTCTGCTCCTGTCCCTGCTCCCCATCCTGAGGCGGTGCCTCCGTCCCCTCCTGTCCCTGCTCCCCGTCCTGAGGCGGTGCCTCCGTCCCCTCCTGGTTCTGTGGCGGGGTCACCATCTCCTCCTGCTCCTGAACCTCCTCTGTCACCTCCTCCTGGTCCCGAGGCAGGTCCGCCACCTCATCCCGATCCCAAGGTGGGGCCAATGCCCCCCCCGTCCTTCTCCTCCCGCTCCTCCTCCCCCTGTCACCGGCTCCCGATCCCCCTTCCTCTACCGCCGGCTCTATGTTTTATGTTCGTGTGGCTTTCAATTAAATTAAGTTTGTTCGATACCTCTGCGCCTGTGTCCTGCTTTCTACAAACGTCACAACATCGTACTGTATCGATTTATAGAATAGTTTCTTATTGGAAAATGAGATTTGGGGATTAGGATTGCTAAAATGTTTTAGACACAAATATTTGCACTATCAGTGCCCTTTTGGGGAATTTGTATGCTTTGTTTGATAGAGAATGTAGGGAGCAGCGGGTCAGATTTGACCCCATGTTGTAGTGGTACATATGCACCTGAGGAAGAGGCTTCGGCTGCGAGTCTGCAATAGTCCACCACCTACAGCGCTTTGAGAAAGTTTTCAACAACCTTTGCTTTTGAAAGTAAAATAGATGATGTGGAGATATTGTATCACTAACTACAGACCATATCCCTTAAAGTCAAAGTGGGATTTCATTACTCAGTTGCCGGAGAGGATGGCAACTTAACAAGAATTAAATCAAAAGGCCAATAGTAACTTTAGGGTTAGGGTTTATTGTTGGCTGTGATAGGATAAAACTGAGGATGGATCAACATCATTGCAGTTACTCCACAAACTAAACTACACTAGATTGTGAAAAGACAGAAGCCTGTAATACAATTACATATTCCAAAACATACAACCTGTTTGCTACAAGGTATTTACATATTCTTTTCATTGACAAATTCTAAATGTAAAGCATTATGTTTGGGGAAAATCCCCCAAAACACATCATTTAGTACAATTCCTACTTTCATGCATGATGGTGGTTGTGTCATGTTAAGGCTAAGCTTGTTATCAGCAAGGGTTTGTGAGTTAAAAACATAGCACAGTAGTGCTAAGCAAATGCAAAATCCTTGGGGAAAAAATGAATCATTCGGCTTTACACCAGACACTGGTAGACTAATTCACCTTTTAGTAGGACAGTAACATAAACCACAAGGCCAAATCTACTTTGTAGCTGCTTACCAAGATGACATTGAATATTTCTGAGTGGTCAAGTTATAATTTAAATTGGCTTGAAAATCTATGGCAACAATGGAAAAATTCAAGTGTGAAAACACCTGAAAAAAAACTATATAGAAAACACTCAAAGCACTAATTTTTTCCAGGGATTTGCATTAGAAAGATTAATGGTTTGGTTCCTCAGGTTTGCTTCCTAACGCCATACTACAGCTTCATTTACTAATAACTAATGTGTTATTTGCAAGACTAGCCATACCTAACTTCCTGGCTCCATTAACCAAATTGTTAAATGTTCAATATCTTGTCCATTCTCAACGATATACTCTAAATATGCTCATTTATCCATCAAGAGCATTCCTCCTAGACATCTGACATAAACCCTGCAATTGATTTCTTCATGCAACCTCCCATAAAAAAAATAATTGAACACAAAACACTCCTGTTGTCTTATCCCACCCATCTGCTACCCCACACATTATCCATCTTCTATCAGGTACAGAAATAACATACTCTGGAATTATGGACTTTTTGACAAAATCCTTCAATAACTTCAAGCAGAGACTGGAGTAAGTCTGATTAACCAAGCCATCCAATATGCCCCTCCATGTAGACAGGAGATGGATGAATGGAGAAAGGGTGTGGCAGTAGTAGGAACAATGGCATCTAGTGGATCAACTCTGGTACTTTCTCACTCATTTTGGTTAAGTATTGTTAACACAATCAATGGCAAATTTCTCTATTCTACTTGTCAGACACAGAGGTTCAAAAAGTTGGGTTAAAAAAGTTTACTCAATTTCTCAGCAATCAATTTCTTTTTTCAAATGATTTCAACATTTAGAATTGCTAATCTTTACATGTACTATATATTTAGAGGTTTGCCAGTGATATGTGATGCGTGATAAATGCTGCTTAAGAAGGTGATGCGACAGGTGGAACGCATGACTCATTCATTCTGTAGAACCACAGGCAGTTGTACCCAGGCTAGAAAGGGAGCTGATGAGAACGAGATGCCTATTAGTGAATGTTGAATATACTTATTTGAAGATTTGTGTCCCCTCTTTAGTAAAATTTGCAATTTTACTGGTCAAGCGAGCAAAAACAGGCATGCCAAATAAATCATTTTGGTATGCACTCAACATGTTACACTATGGCACCTGTAACAATGTTGTTTTCTTAACATTTTGGGCTGCATTATTGAATTTCACGCACGGCATTGTATGTTTTCCATAGGTTTAAAGGCATGAGTTTGACCATATATGTGTAATAAACTGTGTAGACATTGTTAATGTTGTAAATGACTATTGTAGCTGGAAACGGCTGATTTTCAATGGAATATCTACATAGACATACAGAGGTACATTATCAGTATCCATCTGTCCTGTTTCAATGGCACATTGTGTTTAGTAATCCAAATTATCATTTTAAAAGGCTAATTGATCATTACAAAACCCTTTTAATTAAGAGACCACTGCACCTTTTTCTTTCCTTTGCAAAAAAGTTTAAATGGAAAGTTTTGAGTGAGCAACAGAAGCGTTCAATTTGCATGGTCTCTTAATTTTAACCCTCCTGTTCCTCACTCAAAACCTTCCTTTTTCGACTTTTTTGGAAAGGGAAGAAAAAGGTGCAGTGGTCTCTTAATTTTTTCCGGAGCTGTATTCAGGGAAAAAGCAGTCAGCTGGTATTCTGTCTATAATGGAGCGGCCAGCACAGTCACCGGATCTCAACCCTATTAAGGTGTTGTGGGAGCAGCTTGTCCATATGGTACGTAGGAAGTGCCCATCAAGCCAATCCAGCTTGTGGGAGGTGCTTCAGGAAGCATGGGGTGAAATGTCTTTTATTACCTTAACAAATCAACAACTAGAATGCCAAAGGTCTGCAAAGCAGTAACTGCTGCTAATAAAGGATTCTTTGACGAAAGCAGAATTTGAAGGATAGCTGCATCTGAAATGCTGAATGAAATGTATGAGCAATGTTTCCAGTGCCCTGGTTCTCAGCATTTTGGGAAAATGTTTGGAATTGCTTTAACATTATAAACATGCATTTCACTTAGTTTAAGAAATGTGTAGAATTTCAAGAAATTGTCTTTAGCATTATCAAGATACTCAGCAGCCTCGCAAATTCCAATGTTTCCTATCGCTACTCCCTAGGCCAAGCCCCCTGATCACGGCCATTACCTAAGCACCTTTTAGCTCCAGAAAATACTCTGGATAGTCGGCAGGGAGGAACATAATTGTAACAGTATCCACTTTTTTTCTGGTTTCTTGATGTAACAATTATTTCATTACATTGACACAGTTTTTGTATTTTGCTTCATACAGTACCTGCTGATTTTAAAGTGTTTTACAATATATATATTGTCCGAAACGCTGTTGTTTTCTATTAAATCATAACTTTTGTAAGCAGTTTCAATGTGCGAGATTATTGTTTTTCTATTTCGTACAATATATATATTAACTTCCAAACATTCTGTACCCCTTAACTAAATTCTGTTAGAAATTATGTCATGTTGACTGGTAGACCTATCTGGTCATGACTCTTGATGTATGTTCTGTTGGGGTGTGAGATTGAAGTGCTGGATGTACAGTACTGTGCAAAAGTCATAGGCCACCTTAGAAATTTGTGTAAAGCTATTTATCGTGGCACTAACTGTTTATTTGCTTGCAAAAACCCTATATAACATAAGAATTAATAAAAAAAAACATGAAAACACATAATACAAATGAACAATAATGTTTTGTGAGATAATTGATTTCTTGTGAGATGGTTAGAAGTAGTGCCATAGACATTTGCGGAAACTGGGCAAGTTGAAGACAGAAAATGCAATGAAAGCCTAAATACAAGTGATGGCAAATCTTGAAAGGACTATTTACCACTAGAAAAAAAATACACAACAATCTGGCAAAGCAAATTTCTTCAGTTCTGCATTTTAAGGGAAGCCATAAAAACGGCTTTGTTACAATGTTATACATTGCATATTCTAAAAAGTAAAGAGTTACTGTTTAGAGTAATGTCTTTAATTAATCTATTAGTGCCCTAAGACTTTTACACAGATGTGGAGCTCAGAAAATTAATAACATTTTCAATTGAATCAATTAATTACATTCTCATTTGAATCAATTAATTACATTTTCAACTTGAAACAAAGCATCACGAATAAGGCTGGTTCCTAAACTTCGAAGCCTCAATATAGGTATCCAAAGATTTCATTTATTTGTTTTTGTGATCAATGAACTCACATTATTTCACTGTTTCAATTGACGGGTGAGCTGGTGCAGGAGTCTTTGCATCATAAATGCATTTCACAAGTGTGGGCAGGGGGCCCTAGGCAATTTGAACAAGGTCAGTGGACTTAACATTCTGGTAATAATGTATATTTGAACTGATCTTCAAGTAAATGTGTTTTTATGAAATCATCAGTCGAAGTTGCAGTTGAAAGTTGTTTTTGCATAGGGTTGTTTTGACAAATATTTAATGGTGAGAAATGTGAGAGTCAATGTCATTCTGGTACCATGGAGATCCCCAAAAACAGTTTAACCTACCTGTGACATAATAGCCTGTTTTGTTCCAAAGTCAAGTCAGTAGTAAGTAGTTGTTATCTGTTCGTGATGGGCGATCACATTTTCAGACTATGTCCATTGGCTGTAAGTTACTGATTGTGACAGCAGTTTAGCATGATTCAGGTCATATTCTCAGAAACACAGCACTTCCTTTTAGCACCAACTAACAAATCAGACTGTTTAATGTCTCTTGATGAAGGTTGTCACACGCATTTCATTTTTAACTGGGTTCAACATTTGTGCAATCAGTACCTTCTAAACATTAGCGCAAAATCCAAACTTGTTCATTATTTTCATGTTAATATCGAAATGGCTTACCATTTCCAATGTTCTTTTAACATTTGTTTTGTGTCTATTGTTTACTGGTTTGAAACTAAACAAAATAGATCCCTCATTTAAAATAATTCAAAAGCGTACCCCCACAGTCCGTAAGTGGAAGCGGTCAGAGCAACGGCGTTGAAGCCTCGTTGCCGTTGATGCCTAGTGGAGACCTGAGGAAATGCCATTCCTCTGGGATGTTAGAGTGAAGGAAAGAGAGGGAAATGAGAGTCTTGTCTTTGGGACTGAGAACCTTTGTTCAGTGGTTAGGAAACATGCTCTGTCTTTTAATGGTGAGGGGGCTTGAGGACCTACGGCCGAGAGGAGCAGAGTCTGCACAAGGTTTTAAAGCCAAGTTGGTCATCAAATACTGTTCTTAGGTGTTTGTAATATAGTTAATGGCGACTAGTCAGTGTTTCTTGTGTGGACAGACAGTTTATTTAAATATTCCAGAGGTGTGGGCAGTAACAAGTAACACAAGTGAGTAAAAGAGTATTTGGTTCAAATAATGAGTATTTTTCACATTCCTTTTTGTACTGTAATTTTACTTTTCCTTTCTCAAAACGTACATTTTTGAGAAAGGAAGCTTTGCTTCCTTCTTGGCTGAGTAGCGCGATTTGTTGCTGATTCCAGCTCTGCACCATTCATGAAACCTGTACTTTTTTCAGAGGGGGCTCTACAGTTCAGTCCACGCCGCACTCGCTGCCTAGCACATGTGCAAACATCTATTCATTTTATACATAGCTTGCTAGACACCACTGCCGCGTCTCAGAGCACCTATCCCTGGTCAAACACTAACAGCAGGTGACAGCGGAGCCGATTCAGTCAGTGATTGTGAGCCTACTAATAGAGCAAGCAAAGTCAGGGGTGCCGTCACAGTAGCCTATGATGGGGAAGGGGGCTAGACATTTAGCCCAATATCAGGCCAAAGCTATAAGCCACTCACCTACATGATCGCTAGCTAGCCTACATGCAGTAGCTAGTCATAGTCATTTCAAGTCTAATTCCTAAACTTTTGTTGAATATATAGCTTCTTGAACATGTTCCAAAAAGTTATTCCATCTCTGTAATTAGTTTGAGGTATGAATCTTTCATAGGGACTGCAGCATTACTTAGTTCATGGCCCACAAACATAATAGATAATGACTAAAACTAAATTGCATTTTTATTTTAAAATCAACTGTTTAATGTTTCTTTGGTGTTCTGCTACTTACACAGCAGAGTCACTATTTATTAATAATTAATTAATTAATATCCAAGTTGAAAAGCCCAGGTCAGCGGCAGTGAAAGAAGAGAGGGTCAGGGAGAGCCAGGATAATGACATGGTGATGATAGAGTTGATAGAGGGTCAGGGAGAGCCAGGATAAAGACATGGTGATGATAGAGTTGACAGAGGGTCAGGGAGAGCCAGGATAAAGATATGGTGATGATGGAGTTGATAGAGGGTCAGGGAGAGCCAGGATAAAGATATGGTGATGATGGAGTTGATAGAGGGTCAGGGAGAGCCAGGATAATGACATGGTGATGATGGAGTTGATAGTGCGTCAGGGAGAGCCAGGATAATGACATGGTGATGATAGAGTTGATAGAGGGTCAGGGAGAGCCAGGATAATGACATGGAGATGATAGAGTTGATAGAGGGTCAGGGAGAGCCAGGATAATTACATGGCGATGATAGAGTTGATAGAGTGTCAGGGAGAGCCAGGATAATGACATGGTGATGATAGAGTTAGAGAGAAAAGTGAGCTGCTGAGGAAACTGATCCTGAAGTAAGACAGCCAGGACATTTTTCTTTTTTTTCTTTTCCTGGTTCACTATGCTGTTGGTTCTAGTGTATCACTGTGTAGCTTATCAGCACTGTGTACTACAGAATGCAGCCATTGAGTCCTTCCTGAGAGCTGGACAGTGTTTTATATCTCAGTTAGTCTTACATGATTTTTGCATGTTCAGTCATGATGGAAGCTAGGTAGCGTTGTGGGGCTGTTTATGGTGTATATGAGCATGGGAGGGTGGGGTTTGGTGGTTTTAAAAAGCCACAGTTTAGACTGTATTATCCTTGTGGAAACTGCAACAGCTGCAACAGAGGAATTGCCGCAACAGCAAATCGGTTTCAAACCAAATTCATATCATTCGTTTTAGCCATTTCCTTATGTATCATATGTTTTCGTAATTTCATAACATATCCTACGGTTTGAAAAATTCTTAACACCTTTTGCAAATTCTAATGTAATTAAGCAATACAAACGTAATGTAGGATATCATATTAATTATTGGAGAGTCATAGATGTACATATACTATGTTATGTCGACCTCGTAAGATCAGGTTGCTAAATAGCGCAAGTTAGGTCCAGTTCCTATTTTAGTGACCAGATTCTAAAGGATATAAAAACTATATTTCTTGATATTTAAAAAATATGAAAATTGATGTAGTTGGCACAATGATTCCACAACAATTTGAAAAGAAATTGAGTTAACTGTGTAGAAATTAACCAACAAGGAAATTTGAAAGAAATTTGTCAATAGGCTTGTGCCGTATGGCTTCTGATAATCAGTAAAAATTTACTGATATAGTATGGCGTTTTCTAATGTTACAATTCATTTATATTTGTTATACAAATTTTACATACAGCCCCTTTAAATTTTTCTATAGAAATGGCAATTAAATGCCTACATATGTAAGTCCAAAGATGTTCATAATAATTTTGTTGTTTGTTACAGCAGGCCTACATGATAAAACTGTTAAGAAATCAAGGTACACTTATTCTGGCTGGAAAACAGAAAGTCAATACAGAACACTTTTAAAGTTAAGCTTTGAATACAATGTCTGGTTATTACACAGTCAGTACTAAACAGTGCAACCAGACCCCATGCTAGTCTGCTCCTGCACTCAATTAAGGAGCACTCAGGCAATAATCACAAATATTCAAGGCAGTCTCCATGAGGAATGTACTGAACCCAACGCAGACTGAAATATTTCTTCAGTTCAAGAGCATTTAAAAAATATATATTTATATACGGTATATATATTTTTATTTTTGAATGTCAGAATCCCATAGCCACACATGTTGTGTGTGTGTTCTCACAGAAGTCCAGTAATTTCAAATACAGGAGTAAGGCAGGCAACATTGCATGTGCATAGCACCGTGAATATCTCAAGGTTAAACATACTGCTATTGCTATGTAATGAATTTTTTCATTTAAAAAAAAGTATTTTTTGGCACCCTGGAAATCTGAATCTTTTTAAGCGATATACACATCAAAGCAACAATACCAGAATCTGTGGTGCATTTGTGTACAAGTTTTTACTCTCTACTGACCCTGACCAAACACTGTGACCAAAGAAATGTTCATATTATTGCAGTGTTGATGATTAAGTATAAAAGCAATTAAAATCCCTCTGGGTCGTCGTATGGCGACCGCACCACCAAGAACCTATGTAATATTAAATTAGCATAATATTCAGTTTTTAATTGGCCATCAGACCAAAGGTGACATGTGCATTAATTGGCCCTAAGTTTGAGGCTGGATACAAACACTCTAATGATGGAAATATCTAGGGAGAATTGGCCCAAAATATTTGGGGCTAATCACCAAAGACTACGAATGTTAAGTCTATGGAACACTGGCAAAATTGATGTGCCCTATTGCAGAGTAATGTTGCCAGCAATGGTTGCTGAAACTATTTTACTTTGAAAAAAAGCAGCAACAACAACAACAAATATCTGTAAAATTGTGATCCTCATCGCCACCTAGTGCTCATTGTACACTCCGCGTGCAAGTATCAAGAGATCCAGCTGGCGGTTCCATAAATATTCCTCTCCAAAAATGTCATTTAGTAGTATACTGTGAAAAGTTGACAAAATCTTGAAAATCAACAACATCCCGTCATACAACATGTTTGTACAAAATTTGTTGTGCTTAAGATTCCAAAGTGCATCTTTTAAAAGGGCCCAAGGACTACAGGAAGGAAAGTAGCCCAATAACATCAAAGGGCTCCCATCAGCATGGACTAAGTAGAGCTGATAGAGAGCATGGAGTTCCTTGGTGGTGTCCACATCACCAATAAATTAACAGGATCCACACACAGCCAGACAGTTGGCGCATCAGAGGAAGATCCTCAAATGGTTATACAGCTGCACCATTGAAAGCATCACTGGGCACCACCTACACTGATTCTGTTGGACAGCCAAGATGATTTCTTTAACGGAATTCTATAAATAACTATTAAGGGTAAGCTACATGCATTTTACATCGTCACCTCATTTCAAACAACCTCTTTTTTTAAGCCTTCTAAAACCATGATTTAGTTAAACCATAAAGAGCATTATCCTCATGGTTCCTGAAAAGACATTGTGTATCCTGTCCCTGTGCTTGTTTCACTGGGGCTCGTGGCTGTAATGAGAGAGTCACTCTCTTAAACCGACATGTGTTGGAAAGAAAAAGGTACTCTGATCATATAATAACATTTCAAAATTCAACTGTGGAAAAACTCAGCTTTGGAATCTTTGTAGTCTTGTTCCTGTAGAAGGACTCAGCTTTATGTATGCTTTATTTATATTTCTCAACTCTTAATATTATTCAGTGTACTATTATTAATTAATATATTGAACTTAAAAACAACGGTTTTCCAAAATAAAATTTGATACTGCTTTGGAGTAACTAGAACCGCAAAGTGTTTTATTAGTTTTTGCAATTATTGCATAAGATGTAATTAATCTGTATTAAAATCAAACATCTCTAATTATAGTTGTGTTTTAACAGTACAAAAACAGCAATTTGGCCTATAGTCTAATTGCCAGCACAAAATTCATGAGAAGTACTGGATGGATTTGCACTCCTGCTTGGATGTATGAGCTACTTTATATGAAACAATTTGTTTATTAAATAACTAACTTGTCTAGTTATTACACTTAACAAAATGCCATGAATGTTTTTATAACCTGATTACTCATGATATACTCATGAGGTCCCACCAAGTTTATAGGCTAGTCTACCGACTGTAACAGTTAGCAGTACCAATGGCACCAGTGTAAATGTTAGTCTGGAACCCTTTACTAGTAATCCACAGTTAGAGTAGGTGTTAATTCAGGGGAACACATATGGAAGGCATTCATCTGCAATATAGCCTGAATTGTTAGCTTGGATTTTCTAAAGTGAGTCTGAAGCAGGCAGACAGAGAACATAAGAAGCACTGTGACAAGATGCCAGTGGCGTGTACTCCTGGAAGCCAAAGGAAGCCATGCTTCCCCACACAAATTGACCTATAGATATCAAAAGCAATGATTTATTTTAATTGTCTTTTTGTTTTCTTACTTTTCCTTCAATTTTGCACCTTTTTCTTTCCTTTCTAAAAACGTTGAAAAGGAAAGTTTTGAGTGAGGAACAGAAACGTTCAATTTGCAGTGGTCTCTTAATTTTAACCCTACTGTTCTTCACTCAAAACCTTCCTTTTCAACCTTTTTGGAAAGGAAAGAAAAAGGTGCAGTGGTCTCCTAATTTTTTCCGGAGCTGTATGTTGTCTTCCTCAGTGAATTTAACCATGCACCACCACTGGAAGGGGTCAATATATAGTATTTGTTTTAAACATTAACTGCTTAGAGCAAGAGGCAGAGGACCATGTCTCAACAGTGATTGATACAAAAATGGTAGAGTAACCAATATGTTAACCTTACTCCCTGTTTCTAAGTAGGGTGTGTGGCACAGTTTTAAAATTTCTTTAGCCTCCCAAGGTTGAAGAGGCATCTTGTTTTTCAGAAAAAAATCATAATACTCAATAAAACCTACAAATGTATTACTGACTCTTGAAGAGTGTAACTTCAAAATGCCTCAGGGGATCTCTTGTGCAAAACCAAACATCTACTGTGGAAATATCAGTTTTTCAGTGTTTGTAAATTAAGTCAATGTGAAGAAAAAGAATCTACAGCCTCAAGTCAATGGTTATATTTCTCCAGCACTCTTCATGCACATAAACCTCTGTCAAGTTGCTGACACTTGATCTTCCATCCAGGGATGAGCGTAAAATACAATTTACCAGGAAGAAATATAACTTAAAATAAAAAATAGCCTAAAGACAAGAGTATGAAAATAAAAATATAATCATTTTGTATTTAAGTACAATACTGTATTTTAATATTCAAAAATACCCTTGCAAGTAGCTGGCCCAATAGCAACAACATTCTCAGCAATGATTACAGAGATAGTCCACTTGCTATGATACCTTGATGTTGTTATCAATCTGAAAGATGTACATTTAATTCATTTAGCAGAGGCTTTAGTTACTCATTAGTCTTCTGATTCCAATGCAGGGTGAAAGAGGGCAACATAATTTTTAACCACTTAAACCAAATAAATTAGTATTTGGTTAACTTTTAACCAAATAAATTAGTATAGACAAGTATTTCTTCTTTTGAAAAAACAAACGACAGCTTTCAATTAATCTTGTAATAAAATACATTGGATTGTTCAATAACAATAAGTCCTGACACATATCAAAATCTACAAAGAAATAGTTAATGGGCCTGAGTCTATTGCCGTGCTTGAAACCCATTGAGACATGTAGGGAGGCCATAGGCTCAAACAAATGTTCTCAAAAAGCTGTAATGGTCGACTGTAACAAAGTTTCCTCACAGTGAATTGTTCGACTCATAAATTATTCTATAAAAAGCTTTGGTGTCCCCTAAATTTTTGACAAGACTTGTTAAATGAATCGCTTCCCATGAGAAATTGTATTTTTATGTTTTGGTTGTGTAGCCGCTGTCACCTTGTGGGGTCAGGGAGAATAGCAGGACTCTAGCCTGTGGCTATATAAGCAGGACTTAGGAACGTCAGGAAGAGCAAGCTGTTCCGGTTGGTAGGAAAGGGTAGGTATACACACTTGTTCCGTGTTTGGCGGCTATGTGTGATGATCGGGTGTTGAACAGTTAGTAAGATACTGTTGGTTTTTTCCTGTTGTTTTGGGACTTGTTAACCTTGTGTATTAAAACTTTTAGTGAGCCTATTGTCTTCTTTAAAGCCTGTTGTCTTCTTTAAAGTGAGCTTGTTGTGTTCTGTTGGACCTGTGAGCTGTGGCAATGTCATGTATGTTGATCAGTAGGTCTGAGTCCAGTGTAACAGCTATGCTCATATTAAAATGTTAACTAAAAGTTATTTTAATGCTTTTGATATCAAATAAACTAGTGTAATATTGTATGTTCATGGAAGAAATATTAAATAGATTTGTGTCCCAGAGAGAGCTGGATGTAGTCGCTGCTCTTACTGTAGTCCTAAAGTCAATTTGTTTGGTATGTGTGTCTAGTCCTTCCTGGTACCTTAGCCGATAGGAGGTTAAAGATCTGGGGTTACATTCATGTGTAGACTAATCTCTTTTTGTTTTCTTCATCCCTCTTCTCCAATTCCAGTGTAGAAAGCTACTAAGCACTTTTCCTATCCACGTTCCCCCAGAATCCCTATCAATACTGGGTGCAGTTTAGGACTGGATGCAGTTTCCTCTTGTGATGGTCAGCTAGTTACTAAACTCTGTTGCAAGTTAGTTAACTGATCATCTCAGTTGCACTTTAACATCACAAAAGGTAATTCAAGTCATGTAAACTGGCACACTTAACAGTTGTAGAACATAATATAGGCCAGTACTGCAATGATCTATTTAATACAGCATTTAATGCTGATCTTCATGAAGGGTTGGCAATACTTTCTCACCACTAGATTTCATTGGGATTCAACAAAGAGAGCAGAACAGGCTGTGTTCAGAGAGCACAAAGCTGTCTGAACACAGCTCCACGCCTCCTACTGGACACTACACACACAGCTTGGCAGCAGTTAGCCTGAGAGGAGCCTGTGCCCTTAGGTGGAAAGAGGCAACAGCAACAGAAATCCTCAATTGTCTCTCCAAGGATGGGATAAGGTTGAGAAAACTTTGTCATCAAACACATGACAATACAAAGCATACTGCTCTGCCCACCCTACTCTGGTAGCACATTGTACTGGTGGAGGAATAAGGGGGTGTCCCCATGGTTCTGAAACATCTATGACCTGATAGTTCAAAGCCAGTCATGGACCTTTGGAACCACCCCATCTCTCCATCTCTTTTCTCTGTGAGCCTCGGACAAAGGCTTTGTTCATCCCCTCGTTTGTTGGTGATAAATGATGAAACGGGACCATTGTTCCTTGGAGATGTAGGCAGTGTAGCGCCTCTCATGAGATGGGCATGGCTGCAGACTCTGGGTCCTCATTAGGCCTTATGAAGGGACGCAAGGCATCATCGATTATTGAACAGTCGTCTCCTTTGACATGGTCTCACTGTTCATGTTTTTGCTTAGTTTTGTCTGGTCACATTTAGTACAACAGTGAAGTTCCAGTGGGGTTGTAGTTTTGAGGTGACACTTGTCTTGTTAGCAACAAAAAAAGACAAGATTTCGTTTTAAGGTATGCTTATCTTTATTACAGTATATGCATGCCATACAATATAATACTAATTGATTTAACATTTTGTATGTTTATTTAAATAAAAAATAAAAAACTGGATTCACCACAGATCTTGTGGTTAATAACCCTTGTGGTTTCCTAGTAGAAAATCCAATGTTTGAGATCCAAGACAACAATGTAAAATACAGGTAAAATATGGACGCTTTTAAAGCACTGTTTCTAGCTTAACCAACTACTGAAGTTTCCTTATACTCCAAGCAGCAACGGAAGTCTCCCGAACTAAGGAGTGAAATTAGACAAATGTTTAAATACGTTGATGTGTATTTTCACCAAAATTCATTCTTTATACAAATAATTTGTAGGTAACAACACAATATTATTTTCTCATTACAACAACCCATTGAATTGGCAGCTGGCACAAAATGCAAAATACAACATTAACTGAAAAATTTGACAAACTGAAATGTACATTTTTAAAATATTCATGATTCAATGTCTCTGAATATGAATTTCTGACATCCACATTATTGGTACCTTCAAACAGATTTTGATTCATTTCTGGTCAGTTTTTGCATTTTCAACACCCACGGTCTTTGCGTTACACATTCAGATTGGTTTCCATGTACAGCCGAGGCATGCTGTGGGATGTAGGGATTTATTTTTTTCAACCCCGCCCTATTTTGAGTGGTCGGGTTCACTCTGCTCTGGACCTTCTCATACAAAGCTCTCTTCCATGTTGGAGCACAGCAGGAAAGAGTCCACCAGTCTGGGCTTGATCAGCTGCTGGTGGTCGGCGGCCTCTATGCTGTCTGGACACCCTGCTGCTAGCCTCCTCAGGGCAGCCTGCAGAGCACCGGGAGAGGCGGGGAGAGAGATGGATAAGTGAACACAGCAAAAAGTACAGTTCTACTCTAGCAGGGAAATGCTAACTAATGAGATATTAGTTAACAAATGCGTTCTTTGAAAGCCAACCTTTTTCCACACCTACAAAATGGAAATGTAACGCCCGGCGTCGAAATAAAATCCTGTTAAACTGACTTGAGTATAACAAGCAATGCGATACACTGTAAAGGAGAGAGCCCTTATGTGCAAGAGCAGTCCAGCTCTATTAATGAAACCCCTGAGAGTCTCTTTATCTTGCCAGTGGTCCGGCCTATCAGTAATGATCAGGCCGACTGAATGATAAAGGATGAAAAGGGATGTGTATGGTAGAAGCATATTCATCCATACCCTGCTTTATAGCAGTAATGAGATATGCTTTGTCAGGCGGTTGATTAGACCTTTAATGAATTATGTCAGTACTAGGCTAATATTTTTTGGATTGCTTGTTAACTTCAATGTTTCATAATTTTATTCAGTCCATTTTCTCTGCATGTAATCTACTGAATGTACACTACATACATTTGAATATTAATATTGTGACATTAAATATAATTGCATTCACATTTTTTATCGGTCTTCATGTAACCAGGCCTATCTTCCACTAAAAGCAGCTGAAGAAGTAATGTAAAGGAATATACAGGACCAGTCACAAGTTTTAACACACATCTTCATTCAAAATACATTTCATATTTTAGATTCTTTGAAGTAGCCACCCTTTGCTTGTCGACAGCTGTGCACACTCTTTGCAATCTCAAAGGCGTTCATCCTAAATGAGCAACCCAACCAGCTAAAATGTTTTAGAGGTTTGCATGATGTATTGTATTCAAGTCAAAGAGTCATGTCCTGCATTGTGTCTCAGTTAGTGTGCTGGTTAAAGGGGTTGCTAATGTTCAAAGACAATTATAAAATAAAGACACTTACTAGACATGCAACCAGTACAGAGTCGCTGTTGTTCCTCTCCGCTGGTGAACGGCATAGTGCGATAAGACGAGGAACAGCTAGTAGTGAAAAGCCACAGTCACTTTGACAGTTGTGTTGTTGATTTATAAACATTACGTTCCTTTGAATATTTAGCATTTCTCCCAGGAATCATCAAGCGTAGGTCGGAGGGAAGGGAATGAGACCTGTACCTTGTAGCTGGATGGCTGATTGGGCCACATCAGGGTCTCTGCTCAGACGGGCCAATGTGACGGCCGCTTTCTGCTGGACCCGTTCGCACGCAGCGCCCTCCGATGGGCTGGACGAGGACGGCTTCTCACCCAGCAGCTGGATAAGTCTCTCAATACCTAGCAGGACAAAACACACCGAGGCAGAGAGTGTTGCCTGAATTGAGCAAACATCCACTTTTCTATGGACAGTCCCCACATTGTGATGGCTTGTGTCTGACAAAAGCTGTCCTGGAAATGTCCTGGTTAACCCTTAGAAGGAACCAAAAAAAGTAATTGTAGTATAGTAATAATAATTTCTCATTATCTACTCTTATCAGCTGAAAAAAGAGTACAGCAAGCAACCAACCAGGCACGGACTTTGACGGAGGTTTTAGAATTCAACTAGATTTACTCAACGTCGGTGATGAAAAACATTACAATATTCGATTGGCAATGTCCTAAAGTCTAAAACCAAAAGGTAGATAGACAGGAAAGACAGTATAGTTACCGCATCCTAGTACCATAAATCCAGTAGTTCCAGATAATGAGGGTTTTTACATTACAATTTTTTTATTTAGATGAACGACAGATTTGCGTCAGAGATACATTTTTATAGAGTAAACCAATGAAGATGGCAGTTGTCAGAGATACATTTTATAGAGTAAACCAATGAAGATGGCAGTTGTCAGAGATACATTTTTATACAGTAAACCAATGAAGATGGCAGTTGTCAGACATATATTTTATAGAGTAAACCAATGAAGATGGCAGTTGTCGCTCGCGATCTTCAGAGGTAACGTGGAACACCTTATCTGACCAATAACCAAGCAGACTACTGAGGTCTAAAGATGCATCTCACTTAGTGTATTGAGTGGAATGAGCAGTGACGTAGAAAGTCTAGGTTCTGTTAAACGCGTATTTAGACTACAACAATTGTCTTGAAAACTATTTCTTTTAAATAACATAGTATGTTATTTAAAAGAAATATCACACTGCCTCCACCGTGTTTTACAGATCATGTGGTATGCTTCGGATTATGTGCCGTTCCAAGCCTTCTCCATGCTTTTTTCTTCCCATCATTCTGGTACAGGTTGATCTTAGTTTCATCTGTCCAAAGAATGCTTTTCCAAAACTGGGCTGGCTTTTTTAGATGTATTTGGCAAAGTCTAATCTGGCCTTTCTATTCTTGAGGCTTTTGAATGGTTTGTACCATGTGGCGAACCCTCTGTATTTGCTCTTGTGAAGACTTCTCTTTATTGTAGACTTGAATAATGATATGTCTACATCCTGGAGAGTGTACTTCACTTGGCCTGATGTTGTGAAGGGGTTTTTCTTTACTATCCTACGATCCTACGATCATCCAGCACTGTTGTCTTCCATGGACGTCCAGGGCTTTTTGTGTTGCAGATCTCACCAGTGTGTTCTTTTTTCTCAGAATGTACCGAACTGTTGATTTGGCCACTCCCAATGTTCCTGCTATCTCTCTGATTGATTTTTTTAAAATTTTTTGCAGCCTAAGGATGGTCTGTTTCACTTGCATTGAGAGCTCCTTTGACCGCATGTTGTGGGTTCACAGCAACAGCTTCCAAATGTGAATGCCACACCTGGAATCAACTCCAGATCTTTTACCTGCTTAATTGATGAAGAAATAATGAAGGAATAGCCCACATCTGTCCATGAAACAGCTTTTGAGTCAACTGTCTTTTGGTCCCTTGGAAAAGAGGGGGCTACATATTAAAGAGCTGTAATTCCTCCCACAGATGTTTTATGAGCACGTTTGATCAACGAGATACACAGAAAATACACAACAAAAACAAAGTTTGGACCACAGTAAAAAGAACAGAAACATGTGGTGTTGAAGGAACCAGTCACATGGCAGAATACTGAGTTTACATTGCCATCTTGAGGATTATAACATCATTGCAATGAATGGGTGTACCTTGTAGTGGTCCTGTGTGATTCTGTCAGTCATTGGGTCTAATCCTGGCATCTTCCTTTGATCTTAATCTAAGTGGGGGTTTTTTTTGTTTGTTTATTTTTGCTCACCCTTCTCTTGCAGGATTTCAGATGCAGACTGTTCCAAAACCGAGAGGTTTGCCAAGATGGTCACCACCTAAAAAGACCAGAATCAACAAGTCATTCTGAAGCAATAAGGCACGAGAGTCTGCAGTATATTGTCCATGTACCATATTTTTATAAATATGAAGTACATGTGTCTTTGGGCATATTGAACTAAATAGGTGCCGTTCCTAGCCCTATCTCAAAGTTAGCCCTCACAAAGCAACATTTTAACTAAGCACTATGCCAAAAAATCATGGACATAAATTAGATGGGGAACTACACCGCATTCCAAATTATTATGCAAATGATATTTTACACTGATTTTCCTAAATAGTCGATGCAAATGACAGTCAGTATAATTTTCAAGTCACCAACCGTTAGGGTATAAGTCGAATTTCATTGAACAAACCACCCAATGAAAACAGTATTTTTTCCAAAAATAAAAAACTCGAAATGCACTGTTCCAAAGTATCATGCACAACAGAGTTGCAAAACATTTTATAGGTTGTAAAGAACTGAAAATGGTCATTTGTTGAACTTGCAGCATTAGGAGGTCATATTTACTGAAATCAAAAGCTATTTCAATCAAACACATCTTAACAAGGCATGTTAACATGTTTACATGTTAACATAGGACCCCTTCTTTGATATCACCTTCACAATTCTTGCATCCATTGAACTTTTTGAGAGATTTTGGAGAGTTTCTGGAGAGTTTCTGCTTGAATTTCTTTGCAGGATCTCAAAATAGCCTCCCAGAGCTGCTGTTTTGATGTGAACTGCCTCCCACCCTCATAGATCTTTTGCTTGAGGATGCTCCAAAGGTTCTCAATAGGGTTGAGGTCAGGGGAGGATAGGGGCCACACCATGAGTTTCTCTCCTTTTATGCCCATAGCAGCCAATGACACAGAGGTATTCTTTGCAGCATGAGATGGTGCATTGTCATGCATGAAGATGATTTTGCTACGGAAGGCACGGTTCTACTTTTTGTACCATGGAAGAAAGTGGTCAGTGAGGAAATCTATATACTTTGCCGAGGTCATTTTCACACCTTCAGGGACCCTAAAGGGGCCTACCAGCTCTCTCCCCATGATTCCGGCCCAAAACATGACCCCGCCTCCTCCTTGCTGACGTTGCAGCCTTATTGGGACATGGTGGCCATCCACCATCTATCCACTACTCCATCCATCTGGACCATCCACCATCCATCCACCATCCATCCACTACTCCATCCATCCATCTGGACCATCCACCATCCATTCACCATCCATCCACCATCCATCCATTCACCATCCATCCACCATCCATCCACTACTCCATCCATCTGGACCATCCACCATCCATCCACTACTCCATCCATCTGGACCATCCACCAACCATCCACTACTCCATCCATCTGGACCATCCAGGGTTGCACGGCACTCATCAGTAAACAAGACTGTTTGAACATGAGTCTTCATGTATTTCTGGGCCCACTGCAAGCGTTTCTGCTTGTGATCATTGGTTAGGGGGGGCCGAATAGTAGGTTTATACACAACTGCAAGCCTCTGGAGGATCCTACACCTTGAGGTTCGCCGGACTCCAGAGGCACCAGCAGCTTCAAATACCTGTTTGCTGCTTTGTAATGGCAGTTTAGCAGCTGCTCCCTTAATCCGATGAATTTGTCTGGCAGTAACCTTCCTCAATATGCTTTTATCTGCACGAACCCGTCTGTGCTCTGAATCAGCCACAAATCTCTTTACAGTACGACGATCACGCTTAAGTTTTCGTGAAATATCTAATGTTTTCATACCTTGTCCAAAGCATTGCACTGTTTGATGCTTTTCCGTAGCAGAGAGATCCTTTTTCTTTCCCATAATGCTTGAAACCTGTGGCCTGCTTAATAATGTGGAACATCCTTCTTAAGTAGTTTTCTTTTAATTGGGCTCACCTGGCAAACTAATTATCACAGGTGTCTGAGATTGATTTCAGTGATCCAAAGAGCCCGGAGACACAATACCATCCATGAGTTTAAATGAAAAATGAAATATTTAATGTTTATGACACTTAATTCCAATTTGCATAATAACTTGGAACGCGGTGTAGTGTGAGTCCTCCACCTGGTCTTTAGAGTAGGGAGTATCCACTCTCTGTCGGTCTTTGCAGGCTTGGAAGAGGATGTGGATAGCGTTGAGCTGGAGCAGGATCTCGCAGGCCATGCTGTCAAAGAAAGTGATGTTGGCAAGGGCAGCAGATGCCAGGAGGAAGACCTCACCACAGGAGGCACTGTCGCACAACTCTAGAGAACACACACACACACACACACACACACACACACACAATGGGTTAGATGTAAGAAGAATCTGTTTGCCCAAATTGTTTTGTGCATTGAGCGAATGTCTGGGGGTTGTGAACTGAAACTTGGAGGTATTGAGAAGTTCTCTCTTCTCAATGAGAACTCCGTGTCTAAATGTCTGTGACATTTTAAGTGTGACATTTAAATTGAACACTCACATTGTTCTGAAAAGCAGATCCAGGATTGACCACTTGTGGGGTTAACTGTCAATAGAGTTCTGCCCTGCTGAGCTTGGGCTCTACCTACTACAAGATCCCATTTTAGTTGCATTTAAATGGTCATTATATTATGTTAATTTGATTACATGAGAGACAAACATTTCCTGAAAGGGCACCACCCTCTGCTAAATACAGCTCTGGAAAAAATTAAGAGACCACTGCACCTTTTTCTTTCCTTTCCAAAATTGTCGAAAAGGAAGGTTTTGAGTGAGGAACAGAAGGGGTAAAATGAAGAGACCACTGCAAATTGAACGCTTCTGTTCCTCACTCAAAACTGTTCCTCACTCAAAAGAAAAAGGTGCAGTGGTCTCTTCATTTTTTCCAGAGCTGTATTTCCTTTGTACTCTGAAAAAAAATGCACATCCCAAAGAATTACAATACCATTCGTTTGACAAATTGTGTAGGATAATTAACTTCTTACACCTTGTTGCTGTCAATGAACTCATGCAGATTGAATGGTCGGAGAATAAGGCCAGTTCCTGTTAAATAGCACGCATCATCTACCATCTGTGCAGAGACGGTCAACATCTGCCTGAATCCACCCCTACTGTAGAAATGAGTCAAATCTAAAAACATCCTGAAAAAACATCCCATTAACCAGCATCATTTCCTCTCATGTTCTATTAGTTTAAACTGTTTTAACAGTTATATTAGAAAGAACTAGCCAACTCATAAACTGAGACCTGACAAGCTTTACACTGCATATTTCTAGGAAAACAACCATGTGCTCAGGTTCTCTGTATCTTCCTGCTTTGATAATGTTCCAGTACTCTAACATGCCAAAGCAACTGAGCTAAATGACTACCAGTAGCACTCCCTTTGGCCATCATCATAAAATGCACTGAGGCTGGCCAAGGGTCACATAGGGTCAAATGTGCATACTGGCCCGACAGACACACGAATAATGCCATCACCATCACACCAAATACCGCCCTGTCCCACCGGGACAAGAGGAACACGTCAACTTAAACACCAAAGCGTCTCAGTAAACCGGGAGACTGAGCAACCAAACTCTTATCAGGAATGAAATACCCCATCCAAACCCTGTGGTAAGACCCATTCAACCCTCCTCAACTGGTCGTGGACTTCAGAGGACCCCCTATTCCGCTGGGTTGTCGTACATAGGGTCAAACGTTTGACGCTACATCTCTGAGGAGCAAAAATGGTCCCACCTCACAGACCATGGTGAAGAAGGGCCAACGGGCACCTCTTTAACATCAGGCGGCTGACGAAATGTGCCACGTCCCCTACGACCCTCACAAACGTCTACAGACGCACCATGGAGAGTTTGATCCGAGCGCAAACGTAAGGCTCTTCAGAAGGTGGCGAGGTCGGCCGGATGCCTCTTCAGGGGCTCACTGCCTGCCCTTCCCTGCATTTGCCCCACAAACTGTGCCACAGAAAGGCCAAGTTCCCCAAGGACCTTAGCCACCAGAGCCACGGGCTCAGCGAAGACAGCGAAGTTCCAAGAGCATCATAGCCATAGGACAGAGAAACTGGAGAAATATTCTACCCTCAGGCAATCAGACCAACTAAATATCTGCCCTGCACTTTCATGAAATACTGTGCGAGCAAGTTTTTAGCTTACACACTCTCCTCTCACAAAGTCACCAGGAACACACAGCGTCCCTCACTCCAACTGAAACATTCAAAAGCCTTAGAACACGTTCATCTCAGGAAGCCACCTTGACCTCACATAGCTCAGTCGCCATTCCAAGGGGGGTTTACAGATCCATCCCGAAACAGAGCGACTAAAGGAGCTGCCGTTTTTCGTGTTTCTTTCTTCGTAATCAAGAATGGGCCTTTGAATGTTTCAGAACGTACACACCGCTCTATCCAGAAGAAGCACCCGTGGTCCAGTCAGAGCCCTGCGGACCAGGGGTCGTGTACTCACTAATGAGGGCGGTGACGATGTCCTGCATGCTCTCCAGAAAGCTGCCCAGGTGCTGGGTGGAGGTGTGGTGGGGCGAGGTGATCTGGGCCACCACCGCCGCTGCCTCTGCTCTCGCCGCCTCAACGCTGTTCTCGTCCGTAAGGATGTCAGCCAGGCACAGGATCCCGTCCACCTACAGGGGAGGGGTGACATGTACAGTACGTTTAACATGCAATGACTGTCATTTGTCATCCTTTTTGATGATATTATTTTGTATATAGGCCCTGAAAAAACGCTAATGATCCATGGTACACCTTAAAGCAATTCCATATTTTAGGGCAAAGATATGTGTGAGTAATTATTAGCTCTATTCTTATTTATAGTGCTTGTAGTTGGTCCCCAATTTTTGGTATTTTTTTTTGTTAAAGAAAAGCTACTTCAACTAATTCAACAATTGATATTAGTTGAATGGGTGTGCAAGGAGACCTACAAATTAATGGCCGCAATTATTGAATGGAGAGATTCAATTCAGAAGGGGTTCAGGTGTGAGTTTTTTGTCTTAGACATAATCTTCAAAGTAAATTTTAGTCAGTGGCTCAGAAAATACAGATTTTATTTTAAAAATAGATAGGGAGAACAAAGAGCACAAATGTCCATGCAAACACACCTATTGGTCACTAGAGGTCTCTGTCTTGGTTTAGGGATAAATCATGCTTTTGTATGCGTACATGAAGACAGTGCCTAATCATTACTTTGGTGGTTTTGAAGGAATTCCAGCATAACATAAGCTAAGAAAGTGAAAGCTTAACTAATGCCATACTTTGTGTATTGCCACAATCAGTTTAATTTTGATTAGTGTACATGTAAACGTACTGATTGACTGCCACCTTTAAGTTATCAAAAAATCCCTCAATCCTACAGTAGGCTACTTCTATTTTCAGGTCCAAACAGATAGTTAAGTGTCCAGGATCAACCCGGGTGAGACTGAGTGGCTCTGCCCATAAAGCCATCATGATTAAATGACACCACTCCAATTTTACAGCCGTTCCCGAAGTGCTTTTACGGGCTGAGGGCTCTAAGATCTTGCCTGGCATTTCCCCAACGACTCCACATCAGGTTTTGGGCTGAACGTGACTCACGTGTCTCTCAAAATATTAGACTGGTGCGACTTCCGACAGCAGTACCCCCATGCGTCACCTGTTTGGCTAGGAATCAATGTCTTTAATTTTCTCCTAATATATTTAAGTGAGACAGGAGTAATCCAATAAAAAACTTTTTTTATAGCTGCAGAAAAAGTGCTGCCCTCTGCAATTTCATAATTAGTCACAAAGAAGATGTCTAGATGTTCAACCCAGCTTTTATCCTAATTCTGATTTGGTGGATTTGTATACGTATGTGCGTGCGACTGTGTGTGTGTGTGTGTACCTGTAAACTTAAGGAAGTCATACAAACGAAATAGAACGAAAGTGTCCGTATACCTTTATTATAGATTTCGGTTTGAAAATAAAATCTTTACCCACATGGTGGCAATGTTGCACAGGAAAATCTCTGGGACACTTCCAACTACTATGTGGCTGCATTTAGAAAGGGGTCACAATTCTGATATTTTTCCCCCAGTTGGACTATTATAAAAAGACATCTGGTGCCAGTAACAGACTCATATTACTGCTCAAATATTGTACTCAAATGTACTCAAATATTAGCCAAGACAATTACCTCACAACAATCAACCGAACCACAACAAAAAGCCTTTATAGCAGGCAAAGCAAGTTACAATACAAAACACCCCAGAAAACACTGCAATAATTAGCACATTTTGCTTTCATTTCTCACTGTACACTTTATTTTTCATAAACAGCGTGGGCGGAATTGTTGAAGTCATATATACAAACTATCCGTCATCACCTGTCAGAGTTATTTGCTGAACACCATCACTGTGAGCTTCATGATAGGACGACCGTATTTCTGGATTCTAATACGTCACCTGTGTACCAGCACAGCCCATTGACGCGGAACAATCCATTATTTTGCCTTCCTCTTGCTCTTTCCCGAAATATGCCTCACTAATAGGAACTTCTTATTCATATTTTGGCCCCAGTCTACTCCCAATTACTTTCTAAAATTGTTTCTCATCGTGTGGAAGACACTTACTTGGCTTAACCTATGGAGATTATGTATCCTAATCACAATTCTGCAATCCCTGGTTTCTGAAAGGCTTACAGTATTTAAGCTTTGTACCATAGTTAAGCTGCCCCCCCCCCCTCCAAAAAAACCCCCAACTTTTGTTAGTGTGCATTTTGTCTCCAAGTTCGGTAGACACTAAGCCAAGCTTCATGCCGATGAAGGTTCAACTTTATCATGATCAATTCCGAGAGCTTACCGTTTTAAGCACATGCCCCAACAGGCATAAACAAACAGTTTCCCACCAATGAGATAAAAGATGTGAATCAGTCACCCGGCAACCGCGACAGGTGTGGTTGTCGCGGCTGAACGATGGCTCGTTTTTGGTTCGTAGCGTTGACTTCCCCCCGGAGGCGTCGCATCTAATCTGGGGCCCGTCGTTGTTCCTGTTCTGTCTGGCGTTTTTACACCTGGCTGCCTCCGTTCTCCAAGCTGCTCTTTCAGCAAACACCAACACCGGTGTGGCTTCATTAGTCAGTGCATTAGATTCTATTTGTCTTTTATGGGTGCCAATGGGTGGAGAGGCTTCTGTTTCTGTTTTTTTTCCTCGGGAAAATGAAAGAAAACACAGAAAATACTGGATTCATGTCGGTCTACTGAAGCACGTTAATTTCCCGGCTCAAACTTTACACACGAAAGTGCACGCACACCAACATTTATGTAGGTACAGGGCTTTGCGTCTTAACGACCTAAAATTCTTGCTTGCAGAGTGAATTGAAATGTAACATAACAGATATCAGCCAGCAAGAAGAGCTCAGCCAGCAGTGGAACAAACGCTCCTTTGTACAGTATGTGAGAGCCCCAAAACATCGCTCACACGGTCATGTCTCCCGCTTCCCTCATTGTTTGCACGTTTTCACCTGTAAAAATAAATGTGGAAATATGCAGTGCGTTTGTGATGCATGGGCCCTCTGTGGGTGTTAGTCAAACACTAACAGACTAAACCAAACATTTGTATCTTTATAGACTGTTTCCAACGGGAGTCTAGTGGAGCCGAATGGGCGGAGCCTGCAAAGTGGGCAGAGCCAAGTACCAGCTAGTGAGATCCTATTGGCGCGTTGTACGTTTGGAAAGCCCACACTTATATGTGCTGCAATACTTCTCCTAATAATTGCCTTATGCATCCTGTTCTTTTTTGGGTGAAGTTGAGAAAACTCCATTCTCAGCATTATTTTACTTTTGGAACGAAAAACTGTATTGAGATGTATGATTGAGGAGAAAATCAGCAGAATTTCGGCTCAGTTACATAGAGTTCCACTGTCTGTCCACTGGGTTCCCTCTACACAGCCAGAAGACAAATACAATGATATATTTGACTTTCTTTAGTGCACGATTGTGTTTGTTTCGATTTGTGTGTTTATGCATATGTTTCTGTTTGTACATTAGACACCAGTAGTAGTGGTTGCCAACAAGACCTACACCCAGCACTTGGGCAGCTTTCCAGAGAGCATGCGGTAAATATGCTTCTGCTGTCATTAGCGCAAATGATTCGCTGAATGTCTGTCTGTGTTTATGTGTGTGTGTGTGTGTGTGTGTGGTAGTGTCTACGGTAGAAGTGTAAATGGCTCGCTAGACTACCTTCTCCAGTTGGTTGATGCCCTCCTCCACGCAGCATATGGAGGCCACCGTCCTCAGGGCGTGTGCGTAGAGGTCACTGAAGCAGTCTTGCCGGCAGATCTTAAACAGGGCCACCACAGCGCCCTCCTGTGGGTAGATAAAACCATCAACTACATTGACATTGTTAGTGTCAGCACTGATATAGCATCACAAACAATGCTCAGTGCTTAGCCAGCTAGCTAGAATTCATGCCAAATTGATAGTCCCCCAAGTCAAACAGACCAACTAGCCAACAGTGTCTAACAAACAGGTCAAACAAGTCAAACAGATCTTGTTAAAAGGGTCCTGTATGAAATTCAACTATCATCCCTGCACTGTAAACCTGAATAAGTTCCCAGAACACAAAAAATGTAGGCAATCAGTTGCCTTAATATTTCATAAAAGTTTGCAGAACTTACAGTTTTAAACATATATATTTTCATTGCAACCTACCTAAATTATTCAGAATGCACACGCAAATGTTTTAAGTTGATACAACTTAAACAGGGTTACGGATTTGAGTTGCATTTGCTTTAAGGAATTGTCTAATATGCTAAGCCACACCTACAATATAATTTCCCACTTTGCATTGCCCTTTCAACGGAACTCTAGAGTTACCACCCATGACTGTATTTTGTTAATGACAGAGTCATGGTTATTTTCAATCATTTAAATTCCTAGACAACTGTTAAAGATGTTCAACTGTGAATACTTAACATATCCATACCCGCCCTAGCTCATGGACTTTTCAGTTCAGATGTCCTCAACATACAACGTAGTGACAGATTAATACCCCCCCCCAAAAAAAAAAAAAAAAAACTATGTTCAGCCCTATATTCTCTCAGCCCTATGTTCAGCCCTATATTCTCTCAGCCCTATTGTCTCTCAGCCCTATGTTCAGCCCTATTTTCTCTCAGCCCTATATTCTCTCAGCCCTATGTTCAGCCCTATATTCTCTCAGCCCTATATTCTCTCAGCCCTATGTTCAGCCCTATATTCTCTCAGCCCAATATTCTCTCAGCCCTATGTTCAGCCCTATATTCTCCCAGCCCTATGTTCAGCCCTATATTCTCTCAGCCCTATATTCTCTCAGCCCTATATTCTCTCAGCCCTATGTTCAGCCCTATATTCTCTCAGCCCTATAATCTCTCAGCCCTATAGTCTCTCAGCCCTATATTCTCTCAGCCCTATGTTCTCTCAGCCCTATATTCCACCCAAGACATAGATGGCAACACAGGACCCAGTGTGGTCTGACAATATTATGTCAGACCACACTGACAATACTATTAAGTGAACAACCATAAGATTATGGATGAGAATTACATTTATGCCAACAGGTGGCCAAAAAGAACTGTCTGAATGCCACATAATGTTTTTATAAGTGCGAAGTTTCCATCCAAATGGAAAACCTCATGGTTGTTCCAGGCACATTTGCTTCAAAGAATATATGGTCTGGCTGTCACATTTTAGGAGATAACATAGGGAACATAGAGAAGCTCCCAACTAGCCAAACAGCTACAGTACCCAAAGACTTACGTTCATGTTGTCTGATTAAACGTCTTAATCAGAATACAGCGAAGAACAAAGGTTTGGTATGTTCAAGGGTCCGATGTCAAGGGTTTGATATGCCACTCATAATGGTTGTTTGTAACAGGTAAACACACGAAACAAACAAAATCAGACACAGTCATTTCCTCTTGCAAAAACACTTGCTGATGGAATTCTATTCGCCATGGAGATTGATAGAATAACCTGCAAGACAAGGTCTTGTAACTACCACCATTATCCTAATAAGACCCATTATAGGTGGTAGTGTGTCTCATGCACTGATAGCGCCACACAGCCAAGCTTGGAGTGGCTAATCGTCCTGCCCCCTGCACCCTAACCGCTCTTCCCTTCTCTTCCTCCCACACAATACAGTCCCTGGAAAACCATCTCTTTCAGCCAATCGCTGAGCAGCATTCTTCGTCTAATCTTCCACCAATTCTAAAGAGCATCACAGACCCCCAAAAACAAGTTATTATTGCAATCTCACAGAGGAGTCCTGTAATGCTTTCATTATTTCTCTGTGACACAAGAGGTGGCGTTAGCTCTCACAGTTTGGTTTCGTTTTTCGCGTTTAATTGTTGTGCCTAGGAACTCCCTTGAGAAAAAAAAAAGTATTTTTAAGGATAAATGGAATTTACGGTAAAGAACGTATTTTGGAGGTCTTTATATTACAATCCCGTTTCCAAAAAAAGTTGGGACGCTGTGTAAAATGTAAATAAAAACAGAATGCAATGATGTGCAAATTATTTAAACCCTGTATTCAACAGAAAATAGTACAAAGACAACGTATCAAATGTTGAAACTGAGAAATGTTATTGTTTCTTGGAAAACATGTCCCCGCTTTGAAATTGATGCCAGCAACATGTTTCAAAAAAGCTGGGACAGGAGCAACAAAAGACTTGAAAAGAGAAATCTCTGTATGCAAGGGACAAGGCTGAAAACCAATATTGTATGGCCGTGATCTTTGGGCCGTCAGGCGGCACTGCATTAAAAACAGACACGATTCAGTAGTGGAAATCCCTGCATGGGCTCAGGAACACTTCCGAAAACCATTGTCTGTGAACACAGTTTGTCGCTGCATCCACAAATGCAAGTTAAAACTCTACCATACATGAAGAAACCAGATATAAACAAGATCCAGAAATGCTGCCGCTTTCTCTGGGCCCAAGCTCATTAAAGATGGACTGAGGCAAAGTGGAAAACTGTCCTGTGGTCTGATGAATCAAAATTTGAAATGATTTTTGGGAATCATGGATGCCGTGTCCTCCGAACTAAAGAGGAGAGGGACCATCCGGCTTCTTATCAGCTCACAGTTCAAAAGCCAGCATCTGTGATTGCATTTAAATTAAAAAGTGCTATTTTTAACAAACCTGAAAACTGCTATACTCTATATACTGCTATACTCTATCATCTACAATAAGCTAAATATGTTAAATATTAATATTTTTTAAATTTATTTAATATTTTTTAATTTATTTTAAACATATTTTATATATCAATACTTATGTGAGGCAACATTTTCCACATTGACATGTATCTAATCATGTCTCTAATCTTTCACGTATTCTCTGACATAACTTCAGTTCACATGTACACCAAGGCTATCTTGGTGTTTACTTTGGGAATGCCTTGATTAGGCATTTTTGGCTAATTTTACAGGATTCTTAATGGGTTAAAACAAATACACATCACGTCCCAATGGGTAGGATTATCTCCAAGTTGCCATTTCGACGATCAAACCCAGGATGCAGAAGTAGTGCTCCAAAAAGCAGGCCCATCTCATTAAAATAGTTGCTCAGACCTCACTTAACAACTAATAAACATACCTGAGAGAACAGGTCATTAATATGTAATAGCTGATAAGGGTTCTTCTATTAGTCTTAATATAATCTACTGAACATGTCTACATTTGTTTCACATATTGTGAGGCCTTATGTTATGTGCGCATGCGTGTGGGGAGGTCGCAATACTTGAATTTTTGGGGGTCGCGAGTGAAAAAGTTTAAGAACCCCTGCCTTTCTGCACATGGCATGGTTGACTTTCACATCTGTGAAGGCACCATTAATGCTGAAAAATGTACACAGGTTTTGGAGCAACATATGCCGACATCCAGATTACGTCTTTTTCAGGGAAGGCTTTGCTTAGTTCCGCAAGACAATGCCAAACCACATTCTGCACTTATTGCAATAGCATGACTCCGTAGTAAAAGAGTCCGGGTGCTAAACTGGCCTGCCTGCAGTCCAGACCTGTCCCCTATTGAAAACATTTGCCGCATTATGAAACGAGAAATACGACAAAGGAGACCCCGAACTGTTGTGCAGCTGAAATCCTATATCAAGAAAGAATGGGAAAACTTTTCACTTTCAAAACTACAGCAATTGGTCTCCTCAGTTCCCAAATGCTTACGGTGTTGTTAAAAGAGGTGATGCAACACAATGGTAAACATTCCCCTGTCCCAACTTTTTGAAATGTGCTGCTGGCATCAAATTCAAAATGGGCATGTATTTTTCTAAACTAACATTTCTCAGTTTCAACAATTGATATTTTAAATAAAATACAGGGATAAATGATTTACAGATCATTGCATTCTGTTTTTATTTGCATTTTACCCAGTGTCCCAACTTTTTTGGAATCGGGGTTGTACATACTCAAGCTTTTTGGCATGTGAATGTAAATTAGTGGAGAAATGGCAATACGCTACAGTACCATCGTCAGGACATGTTTTTTTATAAATCCATAATTCATCCATGAAAGTCCATGTTTTTGCACTCGTGCTTACACGTGGTTCATCTCTGGCAAGCCTAATTAGTACTCTTAGTGAAAAGAAAGAGACATATGGAGAGAGAAACAGGAGAGACAGAACACAGCCTCTGTTCTTAGATAGTCTAAACTTAGTTATCAAGGTTACCATCTTCTGATTTTGCAATGGGTTAAATGTTTATGAACTCCATGTGAACTCCAGCCTCCTATGTGATTTAAACAGGAGTTGCATGATGATTGCTCGCTGAAATTATGACTATATTACGGTTTTACAGGCCAACATTTGTCCTTTTCCAAATGACAGCCGGAGAGCCAAGACATGAATTTGTGGATTCTGCTGTAAAGACCCATCCAAATACATCATGGCGAAAGGTAAACGACAGGACAGTGAAATCACATAAATCCCCTTAGTTTGTCCTTCCTGTAGCACTACAATATATAGGCCTGTGCACCTATACTTCAATAAGTTTCCATCATTTTTTATATTTAAGGCAGTGATTTAGCAGTCAAAAAAATAGGTTCAACTGATTGCCGGTCATAAAAAACGGCCACTGGCCATGCACACATAAGCCTGTGAAGAAAGCACACTTAACGTTTCACTCACTCATACCAGACTTGGAGCCCGATGGCAAAAAGCCCGATACCCTGAAGGCAAAAATGTATGTAATTGGTTGACTCGACAGAGAGTGCATTTGAAACCGAATCCTCTACATGTAGCCAAGTTAGTGCTAGTCCCTACTCTAAACCCTTGCCCTTACCCTAACCCTAACCTTACCCCTCAGCTGCATAACCCTAACCTTACCCCTCGCCTACATAACCTTATAGCCTTACCCCTC